>DF360123.1:0-63653 GCA_000787875.1 Solanum virginianum | reverse complement strand
CATATAGAGATTTAATATATAACAGTTGGTGTGGTTATTCAGCTATATGCTATGTACATTGTGAACTGTTAGGCTGGGCTGATTTTATGCAGGATGTAGTTGTGGGGGTTTGGTTGGAGTGTGGGGGTACCTGTATTCTATATTACTTAATTTTGTGTTTAGTAGTTCACTGGCTGAGTACCGTGTGTTTGGTACTCACCCCTTGCTACAACAATTTTGTAGGTTGAGAGCTCGGATCGTCGTGATACTCTCTACCTTTTCTTGTCTGAGGCTTCCTCTTGTGTTTCCTTTCGAATCTATTGTAATACATTAGAAGCTTGTGCACGTGACAACCAGATTTTGGGGGATTTTCATTAAGTTGACTTATCATCCGCAATTGAATATTTTATTTTTTTATAATTCCGCATTTTAACGTTATAGTTGGGTTGTGGGCTGACTTGTCTTGGTGGGAGAAGACGAGTGCCATCACGCCTATTTTTGGCTTGTGATATATAGTTGTGAAACCATGAAGAATATAGTAAAATTAAGAAGGAATATAAAGAGAAGTAGTATTTTTTATTCACTCTTGTTTCTTTCGTTTCTCACTTATGTATTTTGTTACAAGAATGATGGGTATTTATACATGTAAAAACTTGGTGATTAAGTATGATTTATGGCTTTGAACTTGCCAAGCTTTTGGCTTTAAACTTGCCAAGCATTTGACCTTAAACTTGCCAAGCTTTTGGCCTTGAAAATTGCCATGCAAATACCTTAAATTATGTTGCCACAAATTATATTATGTGGACAAAGAAAATACTTATTTGGACATCCATTTTACAACACTCCCCTTTGGATGTCCACGTAATAATACGTTTTATTCGCTGCCTCATTAAAAACCTTACCAGGAAAATTCAGTAGGATAAAACCTTGGTTAAGGGAAAAAGAGTGCAACGCGTATTTGCTCCTCCTGATAAAAAATATCATTTAATATCTCGAAGACAACGCATCCCAATCTTGTATCTCAGCTTTTTAAAGGTTGAAGTTGACAATGCTTTGGTGAACATATCTGCTAAATTATCGCTGGAACGAATTTGTTGAACATCTATTTCACCTTTCTTTTGAAGATCATGAGTGAAAAAGAATTTACGAGAAATATATTTTGTCCTGTCTCCTTTTATGTATCCTTCTCGTAATTGAGCTATACATGCAGCGTTGTCTTTATATAATATTGTTGGAACGTCTCTTTTTAGAGGAAGGCCACACATTTCCATGATGTGTTGAGTTATTGATCTCAACCAAACAAATTCTCGACTAGCTTCATGAATAGCCATTATTTCTGCATGATTTGAAAAAGTAGCTACCATAGTTTGTTTTGTTGAATGTCATGATATGGTTGTACCTCTACATGTAAATAGGTAACCTGTCTGTGATCGCCCTTTATGTGGGTCAAACAAATATCCTATATCTGCATAACTAATTAGTTAAGGATTGAACTCTTTCGAATAAAACAGTCCCATATTCATAATTCCTTGAAGATATCTGAATATATGTTTAATATCATTTTAGTGTCTTCGTATTGGAGAGGAACTAAATCTTGCTAATAAATTTATAGCAAAGGATATATCTAGCCAAGAATTATTAGCAAGGTACATTAATGCACCAATTGCACTAAGATATGGTACTTTAACACCAACGAGCTCTTTCTCATTTTTATAAGGCCGAAATATATGTTGATTGATGAATAAATATACCATTTGTAAAATGCTCAATTTGTAGACTAAGACAAAATTTGGTCTTTCCAAGGTCTTTCATTTCGAATTTCTTTTTCAGATATTCTACTGCTTTTGAAAGTTCTTCATGAGTTCCAATAATATTCAAATCATCAACATATACAACTATTATAGTAAATTTTGATCTAGACCTTTTAATAATACACAAGGACAAATTGGGTCATTTTTATACCCTTCTTTTAATAGATATTCGGTAAGGCGATTATACATATGTGACCCGATTGCTTCAATCCATATAAAAACTGTTGAAGCTTTATTGAACACGTTTCTCAGGAATCTTTATATATTTCAGACATTTTGAATCTTTCTGGGATTCTCATAAATATGGCATTGTCTAATGAGCCATATAAATATGTTGTAATGACATCCATCAGATGCATATCAATTTTTTCATGAACTGTCACAATTATAAGATATTTGAAGGTAATTGCATCCACTATAGGAGAATATGTCTCCATATAATCAATGTTAGGTCTTTGGAAAAATCCTTGTGTCACAAGTCGTGCTTTATATCTTACGACTTCATTTTTCTCATTTTGCTTTTGCACAAAGACCCATTTGTACCCCACTGGATTTACACCTTCAGGTGTTTGGACTATCAGTTCGAAAACTTTGCGTTTCTCAAGCGAAGCTAATTCAACTTGAATAGTCCATATTTTCCTCGATGAGACATAGTTTATTGAGATCTCTTCATTATTTTCAAGCGTCTGAACCTTCTCTAAGGTTTCATCAATTATTATGTCTCCTTACTCCCCCTGAGAAAGTTCTTTTATATTATGACCATCTTGATTAGTTGCTCCTTTCCTTTTTCAAGGATTTTTATCTTTAGATGTGCTTGACCTACCACGTTTCAAGTAGCAAGTTCTTTTATATTATGACCATCTTGATTATTTGCTCCTTTCCCTTTTTGAGAATTTTTATCCTTGGAATCGATTGGCCTACCACGTTTCAAGTGTGGTTTAGAATCATTTGCATTAATTAATTGTCCTTTTGGGACATCAACTCGAATTGGAGCATTAACAGCTGGAATATAAGATTTAGTAATTCTTGATAGGTCAGTAAATTCCTCTGGCAGTTGATTTGTAACATTTTGCAAATGAATTATCTTTTGAACTTTATATTCACATTGATTAGTTCAAGGATCTAAATGTGATAATGGTAATGTTTTTCAATCTATCTCTTTCCTCAGTTGTTTATCTTCTCCCCCTAATGTTGGGTATATTGATTTATCAAAATGACAATCAGCAAATCTTGTTGTGAATAAATCTCTAGTCATACGTTTCAAATATTTTATAATAGAAGGAGATTCATAACCTAACATATATCCGCAACCTTCTTTGGGGATCCATCTTTGTGCGTTGTGGTGGAGTAATTGGAACATATACTGCACATCTAAATATTCTAAGATGGGAAATATTCGGCTTCTGCCCATAAGCCAATTGTAATGGGGAGACTTTATGATAACTTGTGGGCCTAATTCGCACAAGATTTGTTGCATGTAAAATAGCATGACCCCATAATGAAGTGGGGAGTTTTGTTCTCATAAGCATTGATCTAGCAATTAATTAGAGACATTTAATCAATGATTCTGCTAGACCATTTTGAGTATGAACATGAGAAACCGAATGCTCAACTGTTATCCAAATTGATATACAATAATCATTAAAAGCTTGGTATGTAAATTCACTAGCATTATCAGGATGAATTGTCTTAATTGCATAATTTGGAAATTGTGCTCGTAATTTAAGTAATTGGGCCAACAACTTCGCAAACGCCATATTGTGGGTTGATAATAAGCACACATGTGACCATCTTATAGATTCATCTATTAAAATCATATAATATTTGAATGGTCTACATGATGGGTGAATGGGCCCACATATATCACCCTGTATACATTTCAGAAATGCTGGGGATTCAATTTCTTTTTTGATTACTGATGGTCTAGTAATCAACTTGCCTTGAGACCGTACAACACAAGAGAATTCCTTAAATTGAAGAATCTTTTGGTTCTTCAAAGAATGTCCATGTGAATTCTCAATTATTTTGTGCATCATATTAGAATCGGGATGATCCAACCGGTCATGCCAAATTATAAAATTATTTTAATTTAGTAAACCTTTTGTATACTATGACATGTGTTTCAATCATGCTAATACTTGTACAATATAAGCTAGATGATAGAATAGGTAACTTTTCAAGTAAAACCTTTTTACCTGACATCATTATAGTAATATAAAGATACTCATTCTCTTCATCATTTGTAGTCTCAATATGATAGCCATTTTGTCGCATGTCTTTAAAACTTAATAAATTTCCTTGAGACTTGCTATAATATAATGCTTCATCAATTGTTAAATTTGTTCCTCCGGTAAGAACTAATTTAACTTTTTTGGAGCCTTCAATTAATTTGGTGCTACCAAAAATTGTATTAACATTAGCTTCTTTCATAATCAAATAAGAGAAATATTTTCTATCTCTTAAGATAGTATGTGTTGTAGCACTATCTATAAGACACATATCATCATAATTGATTTTGAATCCTATTGATGAACCGGAGATTTTCATACTCTTCACAAAGATAAAAATAAAACATTATAAAGATATGAAAATTAACTTGACAAATTATGAAAACTAGTAAAGATCTGATGCTTAGCATTTAAGAAGAACAACATAGTTATTTCCCTTTTTCTCCTTTTTTGTAGAAATAGGAAGATTATATTAATAACTAATATGCATCAATACAATTCAGAGGAAGGAGAATATTAGTGCTATCACAAAAACAAGATAAAAGAAAATAATAATTATTCTTACGATTTCAGTTTTCAACTAGATGATAAGTTCCTTAATCAATATTTTCATAAAAATTTTCAACTCTCAACTGAATATTATTTGAGAAGTCTTTGAAATCATCATCATCTTTATAAGTAAGATTTGCCTCAATATCACTATATTGATTTGAGGGAACTTCTCCACTATCATCATTCTGAAAGGTCAAGTGAGCCTCCACATTATTATTTTTTTTAGGGATATTCTCATGTTTATTTTCATGATGGCAATAATTATTTCGTCTGCCACCATGCCCTCGCCTATATCCTCGACCATGACCGCGACCATGACTACGGTGATTATCTTATCTTATTTCAGACTGATTAGACCTTGCTACAACATTCGCTTCAGGGAATGGAACAGACCCGGTGGGACGGGATTCATAATTTCTCATCAGCAAAGTATTATTTTGCTCAGCCACAAGTAGGCATGTAATTAACTCAGAATATTGCTTGAATCCCTTTTCACGATATTATTGTTGTAATAACACATTTGAAGCGTGAAGGGTATAGAGAGTTTTCTCAAGTAAATCATCATCAGTGATAGTATCTCCACATAATTTTAATATTGAACTCACTTTGTGAATAGCAGAATTATATTCACCTACAGATTTAAAATCTTGAAATCGAAGATGTATCCATTCAAACTGAGCTTTTGGTAATAGAGTAAGTTTTAGGTGATCATATCGATACTTTAAATTATTCCATAATTCAAGTGGGTCTTTCACAGTTAAATATTCAGTTTTAAAATCTTCATGAAGATGATGACGAAGAAAAATCATAGCTTTAGCTTTGTCTTGACTAGATGCCTTGTTTCCTTGTTTATAGTATCTTCAAGACTTTTAACGTCAAAGTGAATTTCAGCGTCAAGGATCCATGATAAATAATTTTTTCTGGTAGTATCAAGTGCCATAAATTTAAGTTTAAATAGGTTCAACATGATGAAAACTTTAAATAGAATGAATAAAAGATGGCTTGTGAATGAATCGTAAGTAGTTCAAGAAATAAAGTATGATGATAATATTATAAGATATAAGAAAAGGTAAAAGAAGATTGTATACATACTGAGATTGGAGTTTCGTGTTGATAACGTGTTGTGAAATGATGAAGAATATAGTAAAACTAAGAAGGAATATAAAGAGAAGTAGTATTTCTTATTCACTCTTGTTTCTTTCATTTTTTACTTATGCATTTTGTTATAAGAATGAAGGGGTATATATATATATATAGACATCGGAGCCTGCGTTCGCGCAGGCCTAATATCTGTTTTCTTTTTAAACTTTAATTTAAATATTTTTAAGCATAAAAAATAAGACAAACAAGTTACAACGGAAGAACTATAAAAAATTACGAATGTACCTTCAAGCTGCTCTGTAACAGACCGGCCCAGCACTGTGAGATATTGTTCGCTCTTGGGTCTAGCCCATCACGGTTTTGTCCCTTCGGGGGTTTCACCCCAAAAGGTGCCTCACAGGTGGAAGGTCTAACCCACCACTAAATAGCCCAGAACTCTCCCTCTCTTTTTCGATGTGGGAATCTTGCCTAAGTGAGCCCCGCACATAGCCCAGGCACTAACCCCCCCGTAGGGACTCAGCGTCCTCGCTGAGGGCTCACCCACCATCGTACTAGGTGAGAGTCGGCTCTGATACCATCTGTAACGGACCGGCCCAGCACTGTGAGATATTGTCCGCTCTTGGACCTAGCCCTGAGGGCTCACCCACCACCGTACTAGGCGAGAGTCGGCTCTGATATCATCTGTAACGGACTGGCCCAGCACTATGAGGTATTGTCCGCTTTTGGGCCTAGCCCATCACGGTTTTGTCCCTTCGGGGGTTTCACCCCAAAAGGCGCCTCACAGGTGGAAGGTTCAACCCACCACTAAATAGCCCAGAACTCTCCCTCTCTTTTTTGATGTGGGAATCTTACCTAAGTGAGCCCCGCACACAGCCCAGACACTCATCTATATAATATACTACACACCTTATGTAATTATCTAAATTAATCTATCAAAATTTGAATCATAATATACTAATTATAAAACTAATTAAAAATTAAAAATTATTAAAACTAATGCATGGCTAAGAACAAATTATAGGAATTAATTTACAAACCATTAAGAAATTCTTTACCTGGCAGTTTTTGCTCGCTCTTTTTTTTAAAAAAAAAAATGTTGGAGGAATTAAGACTTAACCCTAGTCTTGAAATTTAGGAACTTGGTTATAGATAGATATGGGTATTATTAGTTTTGAAATCTTATGGTGATTATTATTTAACTAGATTGTGGTGCTACGGATTCCATTTGAAAGGGAAAGGCTCAAGTGTTTGATTGATCGCATTTCGACTAAGGCAAGTAGACTTTCAAAACCTTGTAATTCTCGTAGAATTCCTAAATTTTTCTTTCTTCTATGTGTGATGCATGATATAGTGGTGATATTATAAAAATATGGTGAATAAGTGTAAATGTGAATTGGTGTGATGTTGTAATACTTGAATTGAAAATGTGGTTGAAGTTGTGATGATATGAAGATTGAGGCTATTGCAAATATTTATGGTATTGAGCTAACTATTGTTGATTTGAGATGTATGCTTCGTATGAGCATCCTGCACATTTCATGAATATGATTATTGTGCATTTATTATGTGTTGCTGGATGATCCAAGAAAAGAATTGAAAAATAAGAGAAAGAAAAGAAAAAAATGTACTATTTCGAGGGTCGTGGCGCACGCCGTGTCGGATACTATACTTCGAGGGTCGTGGTGCATGCCGCATCGGATTCTATATTTCGAGGGTCGTGGCGTACGCCGCGTCGGATACTATGGTTCAAGTGTCGTGGCGCCCGCTGGGTCGGATTCTGCTATTTCGCGGGTCGTGTCTCACTCCGCATCGGATACATGGTCCATGTGTGGCCTCCATGGGTCCGGGTCTGCGAGGCAGCGGGTGTGTATCACTAGGACAGACATGCATCACTATTATTTGATATTGCATTGCATCATTTGCATCTCACGACATTCATTTCATCCCATAATGCTCTGGCTTGTTATGATTATATGGAGTGTTATTGAGATTGGATATTTGTTATATCATTTGACTTGTTACTGTCTTTACATGATTGGTTTTGATATTGATTTAATAACACATGATGATTTAGCAAGAACTTGTTGAATTGTAGAATTTTTTTCCCTATGATTTGAAAGTAGGATAATGATCTACTGTGAGTTATATCTTGCTGGACTGACTGATTTTCTATGTAGGTGATAGTGATAGAGGTAGGTTCGAATGAAAGGAGTTTGTGTATTCTATTGGAATTACCTTGTTTAGTTTGTATACTTGCTGGGTACTGCGTGGTTTTTGGTACTCACCCCTTGCTATATTTTTGTAGGATACGAGCTCGATCCCTCTGCTTAGACTTTTCTCATTACAAGGTTGAGCTTCCGGATTATTCTTAAGGTAGTTGCTTATGTCTCCAGCAGACCTTCAAGGAATCCATTACTATGTTACGTTCTATTTGAGAACTAGACATTTGAGACATGTATTTTGCTCGAGAATTCTGTATTTAGAGGTTTGTACACGTGACAACCTGGTTTTGGGAATTTTCAATTAAGTTGATTTATTATCCACAATTAAACTTTCATTTTCATTATAATTTCATATTCTTAACGCCATAGTTAGGTTGTAGGCTGATTTGTCTTGGTGGGATAAGACGAGTGCCATCACGCCCATTTTTCTGGGTCGTGACATGCTTAAGCAGGCATGTTGACCTGTTGCCTGCTTGAGCAGCTGCAGCTGAAATTACCGGAGTAGCCCTTGGGCGGCAAGCTAGCATGTCGACCATCAGCTACTTCCCAAGCGGTAAGACAAACAAATTACAGCGGAAGAACCATAGAAGATTATGAATATACCGCCAAGCTGCTCAAGTAGCCACGCCGACCAGCTGTCTGCTTGAGTAACTTTAATTATCATGATCAATAATATTTTTTAACACAAAAATAAGACTAACAGATTACAACGAAAGAACCATAAAAAATTACGAATGTACTCTCAGGCTACTCAAGCTAGCATGTCATTATCATAATTTGCAACACTTTTTAACATTAATAATAAGACAAACAAATTACAACGAAAGGACCATATACCCTCAGGCTGCTCAAACAGACAACAGGTAACAGCCATGCTGATCTGCTGTCTATTTGAACAACTTTAATTATCACAATTAGTAATATTTTTTAACACTAAAAATAAGACAAACAAATTATGGCTGAATAACCATTGAAAATTACGAATGTAGTGACATGACCCGCGCCAATTCAGCCTCAAAACCGCCCACAAATCGCGCATGTCGTGTCCAAAGGCATCCCAAAATCGCACCGGACAAAGCTGCAGGAGACTTGGCAAACGCGCCCAGGCGCAAAGCAACAACCATCGCCCAGCATGGCAATGGCGCGCAGCATTGTGCCTGCCCGCCGCCTCGCGCCCACGCGCAGCATTGCGCCTGCGCGCCCACGCGCAGCATTGCGCCTACGCGCCCACGCGCAGCATTGCGCCTGCGCGCCCAGAGTTCACGCCCGCACGCAGCCTTGCGCCTGCGCGCAGCCTGGCGCCTACACGCAGCCTTGCGCCCGCGCGCGCGCAGACAGAGCCCAACGGCAGCAAACAAACCCCAACGGTCGGCAGTCAACACCAACGGTCGGCAGTCAACGCCCAACGGCTACTTCACTGCCCCAACGGCCAAAAACGGCTAGTAGACAGCCCCAACGGCTAGTAGGCAGTCCCAACGGCCATGTAACGGCTAGTTTGGGAGTAGTATGTATATATACCCCTCCTTAGCATTTTATTTGGTAACAAGTCATAGCCAAGCAACCATAAGTCTTGTGTAAACTTGTAACCAAGCTTTGTATAGCAAATACTTAATAGAAGTTATTTTTCTTTTATACATTCTCCCGTCTTTCATTTATCTTGCGTTCCCTTACGTTCCTTAACGATTTTAGGCAACAAGGCTTGCTAGTCTTTGCCATTTCCGCGGGCAAACTTGACTAGCGTCGCACGGATTACTTAGGCATCTCTAAGGTCGTGACAGTACGCTTAAAAATAAAACAAACAAACTACAGTAGAAAGAACCATAATAAAAATTATGAATATACATTCAACCTAGTCAAGCAGATACGTGGAAACTGCCTGTTGCTGCTGCTGGCATGTTGACGGCTAGCAGCTTCCCTCGTAATAACATAAGAAAAAGTTAAATTAGAATACGGTGTTTTAAACAAAAAGTAGTCATCGGAATTTCATTTCCTAATTTTTTTCCCGCCGGAGTTTCTTCACGTCGGCAAAGTTGACCGCCAGTTTCCGTCGGCCACCGACCTCCTCCTCCCGATCTCCTTCTCCGGTGAAATACACTCGTAAGTTTCCCTTTTTCTATCTGCCGCCATCTGTATCTGTTGATTTATACATAACAACTAACTCTATGAAGTTGGTAGAATTACGAATTGGAGATTCCGTAGCATAAAAATGAACTCGGATTTACTAGTTACTATGTTGTCTTACTTCATCTGCAATAGTGGCTATGAAGTTCTAATCATGTTCCATAAGAAATGTAATCGTTGTTGTTGTATGCTGATTTATCTGCAATTGGGATGAAACTCATAACTTTCATGTTGTTTAGTAGATCCACATAAATTCAGTTATAGCCATTGGGAACCTAAGCAGTTGATATCAATCATATAAGATACGCCTTAAACTCAAATACCGTCTATTAGGCAATTGACATAATTCTAGTATGCTAAAAACTTAATGATTGATATCTCGTTGGTACTTCTTTTCCCCTGCCAAGATTTTGTTTTTAGTTGAAAGTTGATCTTTGTTTCACTGAAAAAAGTAATTACAATTCAAAGCTGAAGCTGACATTCAGCTAACTCTGGTAATGGTCCTACTCAGCGAACTTGCAGGGGAAGCGCCAGGTAGGACAGAGGGGGTTCTGAGCCCCTTTTGCGGCTAGGAGAGTTATCAGATCAATGATCTCCCAGTCATTTAGGTTTCTTCTTAATACGTGATCTGACACGTTAATACTGGTGGAGAGTTATCAGATCAATGATCTCCCAGTCATTTAGGTTTCTTCTTAATAAAGGCCTCCATATGTGCCTCCAAGCCTAGCTCAAGTGGCAAAGGGTAGAGGATTTGTGGTTGAAGTTATAGGTTCAAGCCCCACACCATCCAAAGCGAAGCCTGGTATTTAAGTGGAGAAGGATAGAGGGGCGGGCCCGTCATCCACCGAGTTTAGAAGGTTTTGCTTTGTCCAAAGGGCAGGTCACAGACGGATTTCTTGGTTATTAAGGCCTCCATATGTTGTCCTCTCTGTTTGAGCCACAGATTCACACACACAAACAATCAATTGTCCATAGAGTCAAAATAGGGAAATGTTTCATTGTTGGGGATCTTTTGTGCATTCATTCAAATGGCAACCTAGGAATGTTAAAATTCCCATCAATGAATGAAGCTTTAGACCACAAACCTCGTGAGATGGATAGCTCTTCCCATAAAGCAGCGACAACATGATCTTTTGGCTACAGTAAGAATCCATGTATAGTCATCCTCAAGATTTCTGAACAAACATGAGACAGAATACTAGAAAATCAAATAATTAATAAGGTGAGAACAACTCTCCACCTGCTGTGCTACTAACTTTGCTTCAACTGATCTTGACCTTCAAATAACCCTAGAGTTCTTGAAGATACATTGTAGATTCCTGGAGACAATAGCCCAAATTGTTTGAGTTTTCTTCCTTTAGTAACTGCATTCATCTCCTCCTTTATGTTGGACTTTCGACTCCTCTATCAGTCTGGGGGAGAATCTAAATTAGGTTGTCCAACAGATGGAATGCATTATAAAACTATAGAATGAGTCAATCATCTCATGCTCCATCTTGAAATTCTTCAAGATATTTCGGATGTGTTAATTTCATTGGTTGATATTCTTTTGGTAATAACACTTAAATGAATTAATTGCTACCCAGTTTGGTACTAGGATCCCAAGGGCATAACAATACCAGTACAAGTTGGCAATACATTTGTACGAACTATACAGAAAGAGAGGAATACCAGATGTTTCAAAGATGACAAGGGCACAAGGCTGTGGTGCAGTGTTTGAGTATTAGAGATTTCTTCTGGGGCAATCATTGCTTAAAGAGGATCACATAGGATGAATGAATTCTTCATTGCAGTTTATGGTTTCTCTATCATTACTATAATTGTCTTCAGAATGAGTTCCCCGTCTTCCATGTTTTTCCTTTTTTTATCATTTTTAAAGATTTACCCTAGTGCTGTTTACTTGTTCTCATTAAAATCGAAGAACCCTGTAGGCACCCAAAAGGTAGTGGCTGCAGTTCCCCTTGTCATAAAAAAAAAATTAAAAAAAATCGAAGATTAGAGCTAAAAAGTTTTGATAACCTCTCTGAATCAGTGGTTTCCTCATAAATTTCTTCTGTTATCCACTTGTGGGTAGTGCTGTAGTCATGAAACCTTAAGGTCTTAACTCTTAATATTTTATCATTGCTTCTCTTTGTTATTTCAGCTATCGGAGATGGGTATATACCTGAGTTCTCCGAAGACGGAGAAATTTTCAGAAGATGGTGAGAATGCTAGGGTTAAATATGGTTTATCATCAATGCAAGGATGGCGAGCAGCTATGGAAGATGCTGTGAGTAATCAGTAATGATTTTACCACAAGCAAATATGTTGTAGTATGTAAGTTTGTCGAATAAGAGAAATTATAATTTTCTCATCCAATAGTTCTTTAGGGTATTTATGCCATAAGGAAAAATGATTGTAATACTAAAATAGGAAACCTGCACACTATTACTCTATGCTTTTCAAAGCTTTTGATATAGGAAAAGATTAGCTTGTAGCCTGTGCCTAAGGATATAGTCTTTGCTGCAATTCATAAATAAAGGATTATTTTAGACTCCGTCTGATCCCATATCTCCATCCATTCTTTTCATATCGAGTTGCGTGATCTGACACGTTAATACTGGTTGGTCGCTAACGGCGCTAAGTTACAGTCAGACCATGCAATTAGCATGTTATTCCATCTATTTGGAGCAATTACAAACTGCCTTTTCTTCGCTTACTTGCTCTATGAGAACTAATAAACACATCTACAAACTGGAATTTTGAAGTTCTCTGGCTACTTCGTTGTTCTGGTTAGCTACCCAAATCACTTGTTAAGACCCTCCTTGAAAGGATAAACAGAACCAAATAAATGAATAGAAATCATTTCTTGCAATGTGCAACTACCACACAACTATGGCAACTCTTTACTTCTCTAGCTGGAATTGTTTGGGTGACACCTCAAGATACTTTTGACCTTATATGTAGTTGGGACGGTATAGATGGAACAACAAATCACAAGGAGTGTGGAAGATTGTTCCATCTTGCATATGGTGGACAATTTGGAAAAAGAGGAACGCAAGATATTTTGAAGGCAAGAGCAGCTCAATTTAGAAGATCAAGCGCTCCAGCATTTCTCTTTTAATTTTTGGTGTAAAGAATAATTAGTAGATGATTGTGCATCCTTAGTAGACATTGTGGTCTCATAGTAAGAATTAAATGAGGGCTTATTCATACTTATAGACATAGTTGATAACAACCCTTCTTTTGGGTGCTGATGAATATAACATGTACCACCACCACCAATAACATACCTGGTATATGGGAACAAATAGGGTCTGTGGACACTATAACATGTTACCATTCGTTCTATAGTGTGATTGTTGGGAAGGGGAGTCCACATCCATATCCACTCAAGTTCTGATGTTTATTAGTTTGATACACAATACATGTTATTATAGCTACTTTGGGGGTGCTTTTCATAGGTGATGTATGCTTTTATTTTGCTATACTTGCTCAGCCTCTGTGTTTCATAGTTAAAGGCTGTGGAATGATTCAGCTTGATGCGGGTGCGCATTATTTTGATCTGACTTTTGCCCTAGTTTATTTAGCATGCAGCAATTACCGACTTGGATGCTTTCACTTCCTTTTTTGGTGTCTACGATGGTCATGGAGGTATGTATTTATATATATGCATAGCTGAAATTATGCTCCCCCTTACCTTTTCTTTTTTATGAAGTTTGCCTCTCACCGTACTTTGATG
This sequence comes from Solanum virginianum, assembly GCA_000787875.1. Taxonomy (NCBI): domain Eukaryota; kingdom Viridiplantae; phylum Streptophyta; class Magnoliopsida; order Solanales; family Solanaceae; genus Solanum; species Solanum virginianum. Next base: position 49,918 of record DF360123.1, on the reverse strand, counting down.
TATGGCACTTTGATACTTATATCCTTCAGAAGTTGAGTGATGAAATATTCTGGGGTATGTATGAAAAAAATGTGGTTGTGATGCATCCAGCATAAGTGGGATGCTGTTCCATCTTACAAATGGAATTTAATATTTAGTTGTTCATTCAGCTGTATTTTCCTTCACTTGTCTTAGGCCATGGGAGAAATAAAGTCTAATTTTGATCACTATCACCATGAATATTTTGTGGGAATGATTGCAATTATGCAGCTTTGAAGTGGCTTCTGTAGATCCATGCGAACTTGGTAGTTCTGTTTATAAAGGCATTATTTATTCAACTTATTTTTTGTATAGATTCCTAAACTAGACAATTGTCCACTATGATTCTCAGGATGATCACAATTGGTATCACATGGATGCCATGCTGACCAAAAGAGTTCTTAATATCTTTTTCATGATTTTTTTTTTCTCTCTGACAATTTGGAAGTTAGAATTTAATAGATGAAGTGGGATGAATGAACTGCAGGATAATCTTTGTCTCTTCCTCTGTATCACTGTCTTTTTCTGTTAGACCCCTTTCACAAACAACACAAATAGAATGCATAAACCTATTTTGTGTAGTCATCCTGATTCAAAATTAAGCTTCCAGGCCTTCTTCTTAGGGCTATTCCTGCTGTCAGCAGTTAAAATTGTGATCTTTGGTGGAAGGTTGTGGGTTTAAGTGGAACCTTTTGGGCTATGTAAGTGATTTTGAGAAGACATGTTAGACAGCAATAGTTTGACCTGAGTGTGTATATAATATTTATTTTCTTAAGCTTGTAATACTCCTTTCAAATTGTGTAATCCACTCTAGATGAATGATTCATGATATGATATCTATCTTCTTCACATCTTGAGTATAGCATGATACCTCTCATTTTAAAGTATATCGTAGCAATATATGTCTTCTTATGCTAGCATATGATTATTTTTGTGCTTTTAGTGGTTGTTTGGTAGCCGGTCAGAGTTATGCAAGTATCAGTAATAAAAATATTAGTTATGAGCATGCAGGGATTAATTATGTTGGGTTTCTATTATTCATGTATTAGTTATTCCATCTTCTATCCTGCATAAAATAATAAATAGATTTCCTCACAACTAATGTACTAATAACCATCACACCCATGCTAAGTCCGGGCCCAAACTCAAAATGTATAGATATATTGTATTTAAATGTTTAATTAAAAAAGTACAATTTGTATCACATGTTTTTACTTCATAAGTAATATAATTAATGACACGTTAAACATGTCTTGTCAATAAGTGATACATATATATATATATATATATATATATATATATATATATATAGAGAGAGAGAGAGAGAGAGAGAGAGAGAGAGAGAGAGAGAGAGAGGGCGGAGGGGGAGGGGGGTAAATTTTGAAATATTTAAATTTAGATCATGAAGGATCTAACCTCTAGATCTGCACCCATATGGGATACCTGCACTAGAGTATGGGCAACTTATAATACTACACTTCTTTCACCAAATTAATCTCTCTCCACGTTTATTAGAGTAAGACCAAAGGTGAAAAGAAACAACTAATTCTGTTTTAATTTTTTGAAATGATAAATATTTTAGATCAAATGTTTTTAATAACTATGATAAGTAAAATAGTCCAAAAGAGTAAATAATTTTAAAGTTATACAGGGAATCATTTTAGGACAAATGTTCATATACACACATGATCTACTAAAGAAGCAAAACTCAAAATGTATAACAGAAAAAATGTAAAAGGTTATCTAATTGGGGCCCGTGTGGAGTTTGATCTTTTAAAAAAAAGAATGAAGACAAAATGGAAATTCAACAACCCGTGTGGCAGCTCACATCAGCGAAGAAGTAAAACTTCTATTTTAGACTTTTGGACTACAAAAGTTAGCTATACTCCCTTACATATAATAGTAATATATTAGTTATGTGAGTTTCTAAGTTTCAAAACAAACACCGTACTAGTTTTATATATAAATAGCTTAGCTCCTAACTAGTTACCAAACACGGTATTACTTATGCCAGATCTGGTACTTGCATAATTCACCTCCAAACAAGCTACCAAATGACCCCTTAATGAGTTATGTCATTTATGATGTTAAAGATATCCTGTATGTTTGGGATACTATGACACGGATTTGCTATTGATGATGTTTCTTTGGTGAGAATGGGATTTGTGTTCAGATTGTTCTACATGCTTAGCAGCATGTTTTATGTATTTCCCATCTAAATTTGGTGTCTTCTGGTCTCTATTTTTTAATGGTATGGTCTACGAGTAGTCTTGTGGGATTCCACTGGGTATGTTGTTGTTGTATGGTCTACGAGTAGTTTTGGTTTGTATGTAGATGAAGTATATCTGATTTAGAATACTGAAGGTTCATTTGCTTGCTAGAATTCAAGGGAGAAGCTCTCCTAGCCTTAAATTTCCTTTTCAAAACATGATTGTTAGGCACTTTAATTCATGTAACTTTTTATGCACTAGAAAGATAAGTAGGCTAGAACTGTGTATTGTTAAAGATGCCTTGCATAACCAATATAATACTACCTTTGTGATATGTGAAATAACTGAACCATTTCAGGTAAAGTTAGTTGCGAAATTTTGTGCCAAGTATCTACATCAACAAGTACTCAAGCATGAAGCGTATCTGCAAGGAGATATTGGAACTTCAGTCCAGAAAGCCTTTTTCAGGTGATTTCTTGAAGTTTTGGTTGAATAACTGGCTAGTTAATATTCTGTATGTACTCTTATCTTTTTGCATCAATATATGTGTAATTTTTTGTGTCAACCTTATTCCAGACTTTCAGTTGGCTTTTTGTCTTTATATTCTGGTGGGCAAAAATGAAAATGATTAAAATGTTATATGCCTAATTGGTTAGACGTTGAATTATCACTGTCTATCTGCTTAAATTAATATCTCTTTTTTTATGAAAAGGGGAATCCGCACAGGGTGCGCATAGGGTAAACCTCCGCTCCTTTGTGCCACTAACCCTCAGGATTTCTCAGTTATCAAAAAACAAAAAGAAGTAATAAGCTATGTTGCTCGGACTCTTCTATAGTGAAGAGTCCACACAATTTAGGTAATAAGGTGTAGCCATGGGTTCATTCACCACTTCGCTTAAATCATGGATTGTATGGCCAGTTTTAAAAAGAACTGTTGATGACAACATGCTGTCCCAATATCCTTCACCCCCTGTATTCTGCACAACAATAAGTTTTAAGCATGAAAATCTTCAGTATATTTAGACTACTCAGGTTATTTAGATCAACACTATTTGACTAGATTGGCAGAACAACAATCTCTAACTAGTTTGGCAGAACAACAATCTCTAACTAGTTTTTTTTTTTTTTTGATAAGGAACAATCTCTAACTAGTTTATCTCTACCCACCCCCACCCCTCCCCCCTCTTTTCTTTTTGTCTCTACCTTTACCGGTCTCTACCACTTGGTATTTGATCTAATTTGCCTGTTTTAGATAGCTATAGTCAAGATAGAGGAAAAACTCTCCCTTCTATCTGAAAAATATGGGAATGTGAATTGTAGATACCGGGCGAGATAGGACTAATGAACTGACAAAGCAGCTAACATTCAGCCTTTTAAGTAAGCTTAACCTAATATATGGTGAAATAAAAGTGGATTGAATTGATTGCTTCACCCATAATGGATCCAAACTTGTTGACCTGTTTAGATACAGATGTTTGACAGGTTGAGTTCCATCAGAAATTGGAGGGTTTCTCTATTGCAGTGTCTGGAGAAGAAACCAAGAGTAGATTGGGTGTCTTAGGTACATGTTAGGTTGGGCGATTAAATCTTCGGGCAGGTGAGATTGGTGCAATTGTGGAATGGACAATAAGGGGATGGTGACTGCTGATTAAGCTCAAAAACTTGCGGTGCATTATGGGATATAAGGAAGAATTGCGATACATAGGTTATTGTTGGTTGCGGTGATTAAGTTGGCTACTGTAATTAGCACTGGCCAATTTTTATTTAAGATTTTGTTAGTTCCCATGTCTTAGATTGCCACACTGTAAAGGGGTCTATTGATTCTTTTGTTTCTGCATTTCATATTCTTGCACCTCTTCATCGACTTGTTCCTCTTTTGTTCATGAAACTTCTTACTTCATTTAAAAAAAGGATGGCGGGGGTGGTGATGGTTGGAACTAGAGTTTGAAAGATGGAACGTTTGGTGGCTATAGGATAGAGTGTAGTGGCATAGGAGGAGGGTATGATTGTTTGGTGAGAAAAAAATCTAGAGGAAGAGGCTGAAAAAAAGGAATTCAGTAGAGATGAGGAAACGGTTTTCTTTAGCCTTCACTTCTCTGCAGTTTTACTTCTTATGTCTTGTTTGTTTATCATTTTAGTCTGTCCAAGAAAGAAAAATAAGAGGATTTCAGTTCAATTCGACAGAAAATTAACCAAGGATACTGATTATAAAGTGAGTAAATTCTGTGTCACAACACAGTTTTAAGGGAAGCTCCACATGGTGTAAAGATACAGGTTCTGATTCAAAATTATAAAAAACCTATTGTTGCATGATATAGAAGCGTTTTGAAAGAAAAAAGTGCAAGATAAAGTATAAGGCTGATGCACCCAAGGGTGTGGCCTAGTGGTGAATGAAGCATGAGGTGTCAAGTCCAATTCTCAGACAAAACACTAGGTGATTCCTTTTCATCTGTTCTATCCTTGGTGGACAAAATTATATGATACTTGTTACTGATGGGAGGTGACATGTATCCCATGGAATTAGTCGAAGTGTGTGCAAGTTAGCTTGTACAACACAGTTATGGGAAAAAAAATAGTAAAAGGCTGATCAGAAGACCGAAAAAACAGTAAGGCAGAAAGAAAGAGATAATCTTACCATATCGATTTGGAAGTCAACAACTTCTTATCCCTCTGTTCCCCTGTCCCCTAACCATGCAAAAGAGAAACAAAGAAATAAATTCTATTCATTATATGCTACTCCCTTCAGTCCAAAATAATTGATGTTTCACAAACCAAGAAGGTATTTTATTCTTTTCCCCAAATTTGTCCTCGACTCATTCCTAATTCAATGTGCAAATTTAATGATAATTATGTCAACCCATCCTCCCCAGACCCCATTTTATGGAATTCCACTGGGTATGTTGTTGTATGTCAACCTAAAAAGAAAAGGAAATCATAATTAAGGGTATTTTAGTCAAACCCTTTTTAATTTTAAGGAAACTTAATCCATGTGCTCAAGCCTAAAACATCAATTATATTGAATGGGAGGGAGTAGTATGTAAAATCTCAATTCTTGCTTGTGCACATGTTTGGATGGAGAGTAGAGAGGCAACTTACATGAAAAGAGCATTGAGAAGTTTTCGGAAGGGAATGGTGCTTCTTAGGATGATATCAACTCCCAGATTGCTGTCAACCATTTTATATTCAATAACCTTATGAATTCAGCTTGACTAACCTTCCACCAGAGGTTTTTTGGTATGAGATGCTCTGTAGTTGTAACTGAATGAAGATCTAAGTGATGCTTACAATTTTTGCATTGTGAGATCACTAACTGTTTTTATTGCTAAGCTGTGTGTTGAAAGATTTTGTTTTGTTGTTGGTGCAGAATGGATGAGATGATGCGTGGCCAGAGAGGATGGAGGGAGCTGGCTGCGCTAGGGGATAGATTTAACAAGTTTTCGGGTATGATAGAGGGTCTTATATGGTCTCCAAGAAATGGTGATGGAAATGAAAATACTGATGACTGGGCGTTTGAGGAGGTATATGCCATGCAGATAATTCTGAATTAAGAAGAAATTGGGATAGAAATGTGATTTATTGCTGTTGTTTTGTTTTATAGACGACATAGTTTTTTGAAATTGATGCTAAGGGTATTTAATAAGGACACATAATTTTCTTTTCCTTGTGGTTTCTCGTTGCACATGGGAGCGTCCTGCATATTGCCATTGTCGTGCTCATTGTTTGATTGGTTTGTGGCATGTGTTTGCCCTTATCAGGGTCCTCACTCTGATTTTCCTGGACCTACTTCTGGATGTACGTCTTGTGTTGCGATCATTAGAGAGAACCAACTCATTGTTGCGAATGCTGGTGATTCTCGCTGTGTGATTTCACGGAAAGGCCAGGTGGGATGCTATTGTCGTGTTAATTACTGCTTTTCCTGCCCTCTTATACTTTCTGCTTGGTGGATCTTTTATAGTGAAGTTGTGTACCAACATGTCAGCTCAGCATGCCATGACATTGAACTTATTAGGGCTGGGTCATAGTGTTAAATGTGCAGTCCTGGACTTCCGTTGTTACGATAATTTTATCATTTAAATATTTATGGTTTAATATGAAGCAGTAACATGAATAGTCATGTGTGTTTTGTGCAGGCATATAATTTATCGAGGGATCACAAGCCTGATCTTGAGGTTGAAAGAGAGAGAATTTTGAAAGCAGGTGGTTTCATCCATGCAGGGCGTGTTAATGGCAGCTTAAATCTTGCAAGAGCTATAGGTATTATGTGATTCTATTCATGAATCTTTATTAATCTGCTTAAATGCCGGGCACTGGAAATACAGTTTGCAACGTCAGTCATGGAGTAAGATAAAAAAATGTACTAAGGATCAGAGGCAGATCCAGGATTAAAGCTTTATGGGTTCAGCTTTTGAGGTCCTTAGCATTGAACTCATTGTATTTTGAAATTATGGGTTTATATCTAGTATTGCATTTTTCGTGGATTTTTACACATAAATTTATGCTCTGCAATAGAAGTACTGGTTCATACTCTATACGCGCTTCTCATTAGGATTTGTTTCTAAGTGGGAAATTCAGAATTTGAACTTTTGGCTTGCAGGTGACATGGAATTCAAGCAGAATAAGTTTTTGCCAGCTGAGAAGCAAATTGTTACGGCCAACCCAGATATAAACATTGTAATGTTCCTTCTGGCTCTTCGTAAATCGTGCAATGTCTTCTATCATTTTGTGAAGACGTCTATTCTCTGAGAAGTTCTAATGCTATTAGGCGGTGCATAATATTCTTTGTTCCATGTGTAAACCAGTGTCTATTTTAGTGTGTTGGTCATTTGGAGATAGTTCTTTCCTTTTAAAAAACCGTCTTTGAATGGCCAAACACTCTGAAATAGCAATCAGTGGTAAATCCTGTTCGCATTTTGGAAGTTTAAAATAGCCAAGTGTCAATCCAACAATCATTGGTTGCTCGAACTTATTGTAACTTTCTTTGATACCCTAACAGTTGATCAAATTTCATCATCCTGTTGCAGTAATTATTTAGCTCAGTTGTTAATATCCATGTGATGAGAATGGATGGAATAGTACATAAGGCTCAAAAGAGGAGTCAAATGCAATTGATGTCCAGGAAGATTGTTTGATTTGACGTAAGGGTGTCAAATAGGCAGTTGGGCTGAATTTGGGAAGGTCAAAATTAACCGAGTTAATAAATGAGCCAGTTAGTAATGCACCCAAAGATTGCTTGGGCTGATGTAGACTAGGTCACGATGGGTGATAAACAAATGGCTCATTGTGCAACAGCCCAACTTTTACCGGGTTTTAATTTCACATTTTGTTTCTTATTATTTCTTTGTTTGTGTCTGCGTACATTCTACCCTCCCCAGACCCCACTTGTGGGATTCCACTGGGTATGTTGTTGTTGTTTTTGTATTACACCTGTATATAACATATTAAAAAAAGTCTTTTGATATTTGATAAGGTTTTTCATGGGTCAATTTGAGTTGCATGGTTAGCTCAAATCAGCCCAACATTAGATGGGTTGATTTGGGTGGGTCGATATGGGCTGGATTAATAAACAGGCGGCCATTAACCCAACCAAACTTGGGCAGTTTATAGGTGGGGCATATTTTCATGGGCTTATTTTGTCACCCCTAATGTTTTGATGTGCAGCCTATTATGATCCTCGAGAACTGAGTTTATTTTAACATTTGAAGCTTCTTTCTACTTCCAATTTGTCTGTGGAAGCATTAGTCTAGTAGTGTAGAGGTTTAAAAATTACTGGATAAGTCAGGTGTATATGTAAGGGCATCTCAGGCACAATGCATCCCCCATTAACACGGTGAAGGTCCGCACGCCAAGAGGTGCGATGTAGACAGCCTACCGCTGATGCAAGCATTACTGGTTGCCCACAACTTGAACCCATGACCTACAAGGCACACAGAGACAATTGTACCATTGCTCCAAGGCTCCCATTCATTGGGTGTATATGTGGTTCTCATAATATCTGTGAGTCTCCAGAGATCTCTATTGGGGCCTTATTCTATTGGAGTCGGGTGTTTCTTAAATAAAAATTCCTTTCGAGCTGTCTGATGGAAAGGAAGCCTAGGATGTATGGTTGAGAGTTAGGGTTTTTTGTTCTCAACACAATTATTCTTGAATCTATGATGAACCTTGGGGCTTCCCTTGATCAAAAAGTAAACCTTGAAGGCCCAACTCTTTTGCAACTCTTTTGGACAAAAAAAACTCCAGAAAGAATAAGCCCTAGAACTGCTTTGTTTAATTCATGGAAATGAGAAATGTTCAATTTAGTGTAATTTGACACAGGATTACCCCACACTTGTCCAATGTCAATACTACAACAACAACAACATACCCAGTGAAATCCCACAAGTGGGGTCTGGGGAGGGTAAATTGTACGCAGACCTAATTTGTCCAATGTCAATACTACAACAACAACAACATACCCAGTGAAATCCCACAAGTGGGGTCTGGGGAGGGTAAATTGTACGCAGACCTAATTTGTCCAATGTCAATAAATGGAGAGAAGTATCTGGTAGAGGCAGCACCAGTAAGGTTCCTGCTTATGCCTCCATGAGAATCAATCTAATCTCTGATTTGGAATGCGCTAGTGAAATCTGAAGTCCGAGTTGCAGTTCATTGTAAGGTTTATCCGATGATTGATATTGCATCTTTTCAAAATAATCTTCCTGTAGATATTATGCTGTTGAACAACTTTTTATCAATATCGTACTCTTGGTAAGTATCACACTCAATTTTTTAGCAAATCATGTCCATTTTGTCAATCAAAGATAAAATTTTACCATGTAAATTTGTTGCATAAAAATTTCCAAAGGAGGTGCGCAAATGCTCTAATGAGGAGCTACAAGAGACTGGTTGTGGGGGGTATGCAGAGGAATATAGGTAGGCCGAAAAAATTCTGGGGAAAGATGATTCAATAGGACGTGGCACAACTTCATATTACCAAGGACATGACTCTAGATAGGAAGGACTGGAGGTCGCATATTAGGGTGGAAAGTTAGTAGGATTAATGTGTTGTCTTTGCCTTGTTTTTGTCATCTATCGTCATAAGTTGTGTATTGTGTTTCGATTATTATCACACTAGTGTATTGTGTTTCGATTATTATCACACTATTTTGTTGTTGGTATTGTTTCTTTCTTGTAGGCTCTACACTACTTTCCATATTAATTGTTATGCTTTTTTCATAGTTTTCTTCCTCTTTTACTTGGGTTTGATGCGCTTGAGCCGATGGTCTTTTGGAAACAGTCTCTCTACTTCCACGAGGTAGTGGTAAGATCTGTGTACACTCTACCCCAGTTCCCACTTAGTGGAATTTCACTGGGTATGTTGTTGGAAAATAGGCTTTGTTTGGTGTATCTTGTTTACTAGGGTGACATTTAACTTTTTGGTTTGACAGGGAAAATATTGGTATGAACTACTGTAACATTTGAAGTTCTTTTCTTATTAACTTTGAATTGTGAAATAGTATTAATGCTACATTGCTTTTTCCCCATTCTCTTATATTTCTATATAATATATTCTAATACTTTTTTGTATTCTAATTAGGTTGATCTGTGCGATGATGATGAATTTATTGTCCTAGCCTGTGATGGTGTATGGTATGCTTTCTAGACTCTTCATTTCAATTTGCAAGATCCGGTAGGCAGTAAGACTTCAAACAAAGAAGAATACATATAGGCAGGAAATTGTAGGTCATTTCAAATTGGAAAAAAAAGAGTCTTATCGTGAAGTGGGGGAGAACTAGTAGACAATGAAGTGGGGGAGAATCATGAGGTCTGAGGTCAAATACCAGAGGAGGGAAAGGAAAAGTCACTGGGTGATTTCTTCCCATCTACTTAAGCCTTGGTGGGTTACCCATTACCTGTACTGATAGAAGGTAGTAGGCATCCATTGAGGTGTACGCAAGCTGGTCCGGACACCATATTATAAACATAAAAGTTTTAGTTACATAAATACTTAAAAGTAATGCCGGTATCATTTTATTGTAAAAAAGAACTGAAGTATCAATAAGACAACAATCAATTTTTTTAGTGATTAGATAATTCACTTGTTACTTCATTTCTTTTGCCGTGAGGTCTCTTGTTCTCCGCATTTCTCCTCTTAAAAAAAGGTGAACAAGAACTAATCCATTTTGAGGAAAAGATACCATTCTAAGAACATGTTATTGCTGGATAAATGAGATTGTAAAAGTTAAACATTTTTTAGATATGGACAGATACCATTCTTTTTGGCAAGTAAGAATAAAAGGAAAAGAGTCGTACATTGGTGACATGTAGTCAATATTTTGCTTGCTGGTTTCATTTTTTTTTTAAATTCGAAATTTCCGCTTCACATGTTTTTGAATATTTTGGTTTTCTAATTTTCCTTTTTACCATGTTTTCAATCCTTTCTTGTTCCATCAGTTTTTCCATTTTCCCATCATTCTTAAAATATTTTCACTTGCTTTTTTTCATTCTTCTTTTTCTCGTTGTTCTTGAATATTTTGGTTGCATATTTTCTTTCTGTTGTAATTTCTATCTTTTTTATATTCCCCCCATTTATGTTCTTTGCCGAAGTTTCTTTCCCATGTTTCCTTGGGATTTAGTTTTTGTACTTGAATAAAAAATTTAACTTTTGGGGTTGGAGGTTAAATCCATTTTTTGTGGTAGTTGTGGGATGAGAAATAGATATCAAAACAAATAACTGAAGATTTTCTCACATAAAATAATTAACTTAATAGATGGTATTCTATTTTTACTAAAAAATTTATTCCGATGTTGAAACAAGTATTGCATTGGATTAGATAGAATTATTGACTAGTTACCCTAAGCGGGACCTCGAGTACCATGCTCTGGACGATCATTTAAAATTTGAGCTATAATTACCTCTGTACAATCTATTCTAGAGAGTAGACCGACTTAATCCCTCCAGATGTTTTAAGAAGACAAAGTTAAGGCATGCCTAGTGCAAGCGTTTGAGGATAGAATCAATTCTTCAGTCTATTAAGATGAATTGTATTCTTTTGTTTCATTTCTGGTGTAAGGAAAGCTTTGTAGCGGTGGCAGTATCTGTGGTAGACTTGCTAGGCTATCTGTAATCTTAGGAGGCCATAGCTGGATTTCTGTTTCCTGCAAATATGGCTTGGCACTATCCTAATTCTACTTTTGTTCATATTAATATATACATGTTACCTTCCTTAAAAGCGTGTTTAAAATTTTGACAATATGCATTCTTCGTTCACATTTTTTCAATTGTTCCTGTGGTTTTTCTTCTCACCTACCACTTCTACATTGCTTCAAAGCTCTCCATTGTATTGTCGGAAATCAATTTAAATTTTTTGAGTTGATTCTACTATAATCTGATTATGACATGGCGTTTTCTTGTTTTGAAGGGACTGCATGTCGAGCCAGCAGTTAGTGGACTTCATACATGAGCAGCTCAATTCGGTTAGTTTGAGAGATGATGCCTCTGTATCATTATGATAAATTATTGCTCAAGTACAAATTTTAAATGTCTTTTTGGCCATAGCATGATTTCTTTATGCTACTTGATATATTATTCATCATGTTCATATTTGATCCATTTTAAAAAGGCGATGACCCACATCTAATGGGTCGGATTGGATGGTTACTCGAATTTTTTAATCCATTTTGCCAGCCCTGTGATTGACCCTAGGAGGTTTGACTCTTGTAGGAAAGCAAACTTTCTGCAGTATGTGAGAGAGTTCTTGATAGGTGTTTGGCACCTACTGCTGGAGGTGAAGGATGCGATAACATGACCATGATTTTAGTACAAATCAAGAAACCTGTTCCCTCCGAGGCTTCTCCAAGTGACGGACCATTGACTTCTCTAGGTGATGTGCCGTCAGCTTTGAGCGAGAAACTCCCTGATTCAGATGGTGTAAATGCTGAAACAAAACCAGCAGAGTGTGGATCAAGTTCATAGTCACAGATACCCCCTCTTATTGATTCTGGAACTTCTCAAAGTCTCCATCTGCAGTTGTAAATGATTGTTTTTGAGTTAAAAGGGTAAACTATTATAGCTTTTACTGCTGCTGGTTGTATATGTTTTTATTGTGTTGTACTATAATAACTCTTTGGATGACATGTATAGATGACCTGACCACATGTCCAGATGTTGTTGACATGAAAAGTAGAGACCAAAAATTATTGTTATCTAAATTTGTGACTTCATTTTCTTTTCATAAACAACTCATTCCCTCATCCTTTGGTGGTTGTTTGACTTGTTGGATTGAAAACTTTATTTTGATTTTCTATGTATCAGTATTGTAGTTTTGTATCTTCTCCGTTGGTCCCGGTAGGGTCTGCCTTTCCAATGGGCGCCACCTCCTCCTCCATCAACAACAAGTGGGGTCTGGGGAGGGTAAACTGAATGCAGACGTTATCACTATCTCATAGAGATAGAGAGGATGTTTTTGGAAGAATTGTCGTCTCAAAATATCAAAGACTCATAAGCAGAAGATACAATACAAGATATGAAAAAGAAAAAAGAAAAACGACTAAAGTGGAAAGCAAATGGTAGAAGACACTACAAATATGGATTGAATCACTGGAGGCATGTCTTAACAGGAAGAGCAGCAAATCTTTGAAAGGATTTTAGATTTTAAAGTATCAAATGTCTAGATGACACTGTTTTTGCACCTTAACTGTAAAAGTTCAATTAGATTACCAGAAAATACAGTAAACTGAAACCAAAATAACAAACTTCAATACAATTATAATGTTACAAACTAGTAAAATTGTAAATACAACCATATCTTAGATCAGATACCACATGTATTCTGTAGCATAACTAAATAGAAACCACTCAAGTATACCTTCTTAAGACGAGGCTCATAATGTGTATAGTTCAGCTTGTAAGTAAGTTTGAATCTAGGAGTTTGTTGGTTATAAGATTCAGTTACATAACTTCTCATCTGCTTTGACATGCACACAGTGGCCGAGCCAGAATTTCAATTAAGAGGGTTCAAAACACACAACTTGCAGAAGGGGTTCAACATCTACTATATATAAATAAAAAGATAATCTTAATTAGGTATTAAATAGTTTACTTTTTCCCCAAAGGGGCGCCAAAGAGTAGCTCCGCCACTACATACACGTGTAAAGGTCTTACATGGGGGTGTACTTCCAGCAGATTTTTCAAAATCTAGTAAAAATGTGTTAAAATTGAATGCACCAGCTAAATACCTTCTAAATCCCCTATTACAAAGTCGACTACTACAAAAAGAAAAGGAAATAGTGATGGACAAATTTGTAGCTAAACAGCGAAATTCGTCGCTAATCTATCAAAGTTTCAGTTAACTACGAGCAATTTAGTGATGATTTTTTTTTTCTTTTGTATTGTTCCAAATTTAATGTAAATAGGTTTAACATCAATAAAGCTCTAGTTCATAGGATGCTAGCATTTGACCATAGATTTGGATCAGATTTTTGAAAATATGCATTCAAATATCTATTTGACCATGAATTTGATCAGATTTGCTTCAAATATTTTCAGGTTTCTAAAAACTGGCTCAAACCGAGTTTGGAATTTTTGGGACTTCCACTCACAAAACTTCAAATTTTTTCTAAGTAAAATGCATGTCTGTTATGAATGGGTTTGGATTAGTATTGGCAAAGTTAACTGCCTATGTCTGAATCCAAGTTGATAGTAGCAAGGGATGGCAATGGGCCGGGTTGAGATTAACCAGCAAATTTTTTGAATAGCCCCGCCCGTCATGATGATTTTTTTCATTTTCAACATCTTCGCCCCACATAGATCCTAGGGTCCGGTGCAAGATTCTCGAAGAATCATATGAATGGGTCGGCAACGAGCCCGGCAAGCGGCCCAGGTAGCCCGACGGCATTGGCGGAGGCCTGGTAAGATTTTATGAGCCAAGGAAGCTGAAACAGGTGATTTTGATAGTTTTCTGCGGGTGTTAGCCCACAGATTTCATGGGGTTCCGGCGCTGCATGGGGTTCCGGCGCAAGATTCTCGAAAAATCATATGAATGGGTCGGCAACAAGCCCGAAAAGCGGCCCAGGTGGCCCAGTGGAATTGGCAGAGGCCTAGTAGGATTTTATGGGCCAAGGAAGCCGAAACAGGCGATTTCTGCAGTTTTCTATGGGTGTTACCCCACGGATTCTAGCGCTGTATGGGGGTCCGGCGAAAGATTCCCGAACAATCATACGAGTGGGTTGGCAACGAGCCCGGCAAGCGGCGCAGGTGGCCCGACGGCGTTGGTGGAGGCCTGGTAGGATTTTATGGGCCAAGAAAGCCAAAACAGGCGATTTCGATAGTTTTCTGTGGATGTTAACCCACGGATTCTGTCGTTGCATGGGGGTCCGGCGCAAGATTCACGAACAATCATACGAGTGGATCAGCAACGAGCCCGGCAAGCGGCCCAATTAGCTTAGCTACGTTAGCGGAGGCCTAGTAGGATTTTATGGTCCAAGAAAGCCGAAAAAGGCGACTTAGGTAGTTTTCTGTAGGTGTTAGCCCACGGATTATGGCACTGCATGAGGATCCGACGAAAGATTCCCGAAAAATCATACGAGTAAGTCAGCAGCGAGCCCGGCAAGCGGCCCAGTTGGCTCGGCAACGTTGGCGGAGGCCTGGTAGGATTTTATAGGCCAAGGAAGCCGAAACAGGTGATTTTGACAGTTTTCTATGTATGTTAGCCTACAGATTCTGGAACTGCATAGGGGTTCGGCGCAAGATTTCCAAAAAATCATATGAGTGGGTCAGCAAAGAGACCGGCAAGTGGCCTAGTTGGCCCAATGGCATTGACGGAGGCCTGGTAGGATTTTATGGGCCAAGGAGGCCGAAACAGGCGATTTCGGCAGTTTTTTATGGGTATTACCCCACGAATTCTGACGCTGCATGAGGGTCCAACGCAAGATTATCGAAAAATCATACAAGTGGGTCGACAAGCGGTCCAGGTAGCCCGGCAGCATTGCGGAGGAATGATAAGATTTTATGGGCCAAGGAAGCCGAAATAGGCGATTTCAGAATTCTTTGTGGGTGTTAGCCCACGGATACTGGCGCCACATGGGGTTTCGACAGAAGATTCTTGAAAAATCATATGAGTGGGTTGGCAACAAGCCCGGTAAGCGGCCTAAGTGTCCCGGTGGCATTGGCGAAGGCCTGGTAGGATTTTATGGGTAAAGGAAGCCGAAACAAGTGATTTCGGTAGTTTTCTGTGGGTGTTAGCCCACGAATTCAGGCACTGCATGGGGTTCCGGTGCAAGATTCTCAAAAAATCATACGAGTAGGTCGGCAACTTTCCCAGCAAGTGGTCCAGGAGGCCCTACCAAGCATCCTGCACTGCTGCTGGGCCACCTGGACTTCTTGCTGGGCTCGTTACAAATGGGTTGGTGTAATGTTTCAAAAAATTTGGCTCGAATTCCTGGGCAGCACTAGAAACCGTGGGCTAACACCCACGAAAAACTACCAAAATTACCTATTTCCTGTTGCTTGGCCCATAAAATCCTACCAAATGTTCTGTGGCGCCGTCGTGACATCTGGACCTCTTGCTAGGCTTGTTATAGATGGATCGATGTAATTTTTTGGGAAAGTTGGCTTGGATCCCAGGCAGCGCCACAAACTGTGGACTAACACCCACGAAAAACTACTAAAATCTCATATTTTCTGTTTATTAGCCCATAAAATCCTACCAGGCATCTTGCGGCACTGCTGGGCCACCTATTCCTATTGTCGGGCTCTTTATGAACATGTCTGTGTAATTTTTCAAAGAAGTTGGCCCGGATCTCTAGGCAGCTTCACAAACTGTACCGCTCATAAAAAACTACTGAAATCATTTGTTTCTTGTTGCTTGGCCCATAAAATCCTAACAGGCGTCCTACAACGTTGTCAGGCCACTGGGGATCTTGTCGAGCTCATTTCGGATGGGTCGGTATAATTTTTGAGAAAGTTGGCCCGAATCCCTATGCAACTCCACAAATCGTGGCTAACACCCATGAAAAATTGTTGATCGAAATCGTCTGTTTTTCGTTGCTTGGCCCATAAAGTCCTACTAGACATCCTGCAGCGCCATCGGGCCACCTGGGACTCTTGTCGGACTCGTTACAGACGTGTCGAAATCTCAACAACTAATTAACTATGTTTAGTTGACATTTCAACAATTATTTCTTAATCGTTAATTAAAAGCCTCTAATTAATATTTCAACAACTAACAATTTATCGGACATGTCTAGTTTAAATTTTAGAAAAAAAATGAAATTAAAGTTAATGTTTAACATAAAAAATTTATATCTTTGATTTTTACTAATTACAAAGATTTAATTTTCTTTGAATTTCTATTTGGTTCTTTAAACCCGCAACCCACCCTGCATTGGTTTTAAAAATAGTTACTTTAACCCGTCCCGCCCCGCTCCACATAACTTTAAACCTACCCCGCCCTGTATATCTTTAAACCTGCCACATACCCACCCTACCCCATTGCCACTCTAATAGTAGCAACTTCTGAGAGTAACATAGGATTATGTATAATGTTTAAGTAAAAGTTTGGTTCTCCTCACTTCCCTTCCCAAGTGTTTGTAACTTTTCATCTCCCCTTCTTCTATTTATCAATCTGTAATCTTACTTCCAATATTTTTGTATGTTCATTTGTGGTTTTTTCATTTGAGTTGTTATGTCTGCTTTCTGGAATTGTTATTGAATTAATTCTAGTCTTTATAAATATAGTTGAGAAGTTGGTTACTGTTCCATTGGATTTGAGTTGTTTATAATGTCCAAACACAACTTTAAACTATAAACTCAAAGAAGCCATTTACTACATCATGCTACATCTTTTCCCCAATTTAAACTAAGAACAAACATAACCTTAATATTCCCTCCATTTACCATTTAGTACTTCGATAAGAATGCTCATTCATCCTTCGAGGTGGTCTAGGGCTTGAGACTTCCATGTTGGAGGTCTCAAGTTCGAAACCCCTTGTCAACGAAAGCAAGAAACTTCTATGTTGCAGGTCTCATGTTCGAAACTCCTTACTAGCGAAATAAAGCAAGGGTTTGTTTTCTGGGTCGAGCTCATCGTACTGGGCTTGCCAAGTGCGGATTACCTCTCTTATATGATTTGCAAGTTATTGTATAGGAGGGGAGAATTACCCTGTGCATAGCCAAAGGATAGTGGCTGCGAGTTCCCATTGTGTCATTAAAAAAAATCACAATTATAATACATATTCTCAAGTTTTGAGAATATGTATTATATTTGTGATTTTTTTTAATGACACAAGGGAGAAAGCCGCAGTTACTATCTTTTGGCTGCGCATGAGTAAATCATTGCTCCTATATATTTCGCAAATCACACAAGAGAGGTCCCTGCAGGAAAGTAACCCACACTACTTTGGCTGCACAGAGAGGGCAAACTACACATGAGAGATAACCTACACTAACTAAGCTCGGTGCAACAAGCTCGACTCAGAAAGCAAACTTCTTACTTTTGCTGATAAGGGGTTTCAAACTTATGACCTCCAACATGGAAGTCCCAAGCCTAAACCACCTGGTCACTCAAAGGGTAATAATTTGTGATAATTAGGATAGCAAATTCGTACATTCCATAATTTAAGTATCATATTTAAAAATTAAGATATTTTAGATGTATTTTTAACTATTAACTTTATCAAAAAAGAATTCTATCTTATTTAATAAAAAAAAAGGATTGAGGAACTTTGAGGGTATTTTTATCACTCTGTCTCCTTTTCATTATCTTTCGCTCTCCTTGTATAGGTTGAAAAAGGATAGTTTCATCATTTTATATTGAAATAACTGATGTTGATAGTATTATTCAATTGTTTGGTAGGAATAAGTTATTGAAGTATTTTGTTTTCTACTATTAATAATTAAACAATGAATAAGATACTATTAAAATTTTATATCTGAATTATCATACTATTAAAATTTTATATCTGAATTATCTATGCTTGTCCAATATATCAAATAGACTCTCAATGTATAAGAAATAGCGCAAAAATATCTTTTCAAGTATCTAATTTATCCTAAGTTCTTTTTAAACCTTGAATTGTTCCTCTACCAATTACATATTTATATGCCATTTAGTTTAATTTTAATTAACCTTGTAATTTAGTTATTAATCACATAATCTTGATCAATCAAAAAGAGCTCAATCTATTCATGGTCTAACCCAACACAAATTCTATTTTTATTTAACACAAGTAATTAAGAAATATCACCTTTCATTTTCAATTAACTTATGTGCAGATTAAAAATGAATTTTGTGCTGAGTTAGATCAAAATTTCACGTGGACCAGTAATAAAAACTTATGTATTTAAATGCATACAATTATAACATTAAATAATGGATTATTTTAAGGATGAAAATAATATTAGGAGAAAATTTGATCCAATAAGCACAAAACAATTTTTAAATTTATTCTAATAAGATAAGGATATTTTTTAATAGTATTTTTTACATAGATCTCACGGTGTTAAGAGTCAATTTTATCTTATTTTTATACTTCCCAAATTACAAAAATTCTTTAAATTTATAAGATTTCGAATGCATCAAAAAAACTGTGAATACATAGCCCACAAAATTGAGAATGGTGTATTATTTAATGGGAGAAATATATCCGAGAGTGGAGGTACGTATCGAATAGAGGATAGAGATGTATTTGAGAGGTGAGGGATGTATACGAGGGGATAGATTAGGGTTGTTCAAAATCAAACCAAAATCCATTATCCGAACTGAAAAAAAGTTATTGGTTTATTAATAATGGGTTATTGGTTTAACAACTTTGACAACGATTTAAATTATTTTTACCATTGGGTTATTGGTTCTCAATATTTTTAGATTATTTCTTAACGGGTTAATTGAAAACCCGATAGTAAATTAAATAATTATATTTGTACTATTAGGTATATAATGTCCTTGACGGTTTCATACTTTTATTTTTTATCATCTCAAACTCTCAGTTATTCTACAATATGATAGTGTTTGTTTTTGAGCTGTCAACTTATGCATATGGTTCATTTGATTTGTCACCTTATTTCAAAGTAATTTTTAATAAATAAAATTTTATGTCAAAACTTAATGGTAACCAAACCGATAATAATCAATAATCGATAAGTCAAAATGATTTAATATATCTACAAATCGATAACCAATTAGTCAAATTGATAAACTTCAAAACCACACCGATCCATAATCAACCCTAGAATAGAGATGTACTTGAGAGGGGATAGAAATGTATTCAAGAGGTGAGAGATATATCAAAAAGGGGATAGAGATATACTCGAGAGAGAGTATTGATGTATCTATTAATATGTGAAAAAGATTTTTTTGGGCCCAATGCTATGTCAACAGGCCTAAAATATAAGCCCATTAATGAAGGCCTAATATTTTGGGCCCAAGTTTAACTACCTTTTATATATAACCCGAAACATTCAAGCTCAAAAAACCCTAATCGCAGATAAGAGGTCTAGCGTATTTGAACAACTTCATCGTCTTCACGGCCTCCAACCGAAGATGAAGGTTACTGAATAAACCATAATTTTCACCTCCATTGTGTGTTTTTCAGTGTAATAATGCAATTGATTTGAATTTTTGCTATGTATTTTGCAGTTCAATATTGCGAATCCGACCACTGGTTGCCAGAAAAAGCTCGAAATCGACGATGATCAGAAGCTGTAAGATAGTATATATTTTTATTCAGTTTTGCGTGTTTTGCTTATAGAGATGGAACTAGTCCGAATTTGTTGTGATTGTATGTTTATGTTAGTGTGAGATCCTTGATAACGTTCGAAAATTTTTAGTGTAAAAGTGTGAGATCTTAAAGGAAAAATTTGTTTAACGTTGGAATGAAATCGACCTAAATTGAGCTTTATGTTTGTAGTTTATTGATATGATTGTCAACTAGTTTGGAATTCGGGGTACTTCTGTACTTCCATTGGTTAGTTGATTCGTATTGTTGTCGTCTGCAATATGTCAACAATGACAACAAAAAATCCCGTGTAGTCCCACTTATGAGTTCTAGTGGAGGATAGATTGTACAAAGACTTACCCCTATCTCATGGAGGGTAGAGTGTATCAAATCAAAATAGTTAGAAACTAGGAAATATGGCAATGAAGTATTCTCGTCCTGGAAAAAATGTTAATCCTTTTAACAGTGATTAATAAGACTTCCGTTTGCTTTTGGATGTTGGTGGTGAGGCGACTGCTAAATTGGAGGGAGTAGTGTGATTTAGAGAATTTAATTTTATAGAACCCATAATCTGTCTTTTAAGACTCTTGGATAAATCTGTTCTTTTGAGAGAACTATTGAGTATTGGAATGACATGACCCTAGATAGAGTTGAACGAAAATATAGTTTGGGATTGAGGGTTAGTCGTAGCGGTAGTTCTTATTGTTGTAATTGTCCTAGCTGGATAGCTGTAAAGTGATGTACTTATGTGAGCAGTTGCTTTATTTTCCTGACATGCACGTCCAGTTTAGTGTGTAAACATTCATGTATTCATAAGATACTTTGAAATGGCAATATCTAAGCTGAATTCTTGAAATGCAGCCGGGCTTTCTTTGACAAAAAGGATCTCCCAGGAGGTTAGTGGAGATTCTTTGGGCGAGGTAGGTTTTTGTTCTCTTTACTCTGTGTCTATTGGTCGGAAATCATGCTATTTCCATCAACTCTTTTTTCAAATTGCTATGTTTAATTGACAGGAGTTCAAGGGTTACGTTTTCAAGATAATGGGAGGATGTGACAAGCAAGGTTTCCCAATGAAGCAGGGAGTGTTAACTCCTGGCCGTGTTCGCCTTTTGCTCCACAGAGGTATGTTTATCCTGAGCTTGATGGGCACACCTAGAAGTTTCCTTTCATCAAAAGCTGTTATTTTAAGATATTTATAAAATGAAAAGCTGTAATCTATGTATCTAAATGTTTACACATGAAACAGGCACTCCTTGTTTCCGTGGTTATGGTAGGCGAAATGGAGAGCGCAGAAGGAAGTCTGTCCGTGGATGCATTGTCAGCCCTGATCTTTCTGTTTTGAACCTGGTTATTGTGAAAAAGGGAGAGAATGATCTGCCTGGATTGACTGACACTGAAAAGCCAAGGATGAGAGGACCCAAAAGGGCTTCTAAAATTAGAAAGCTCTTCAATCTTTCCAAGGAAGATGATGTCAGGAAGTATGTCAATACTTACCGCAGAAATTTCACTACCAAAACTGGTTAGTTGTTACTCTTGTAGCTGCCATTATATCATTTTATTCAAGTTTATTTGTGTTTTCTGATGTGGAAATCTTGAACTAGCTAACTGTTATGATGTTCTACGGGGACAGGTAAAAATGCAAGCAAAGCTCCTAAAATTCAGAGGTTAGTGACACCCTTGACTTTGCAAAGAAAGAGAGCAAGAATTGCCGACAAGAAGAAGAGAATCGCCAAGGCTAAGTCAGAGGCCGCTGATTATCAAAAGCTTCTTGCTAGTAGGTTGAAGGAGCAAAGAGAAAGGCGTAGTGAGAGTTTGGCTAAGAAGAGGTCTAGACTCTCTGCAGCGTCTAAGCCATCTGTTGCCGCTTAAATTGTGTGGAATCTTATTCCTGCTATTGTTCAGTCTGATTCTTATAGTTGTTTCTGGATGCAGTTTTTGTGATTTCTAGTGTCCTCAGGTGATAATTTGATCAGATAGTTGCCACATTCAATTATCTTTCAGGTTCCAGATTTTGGTTACTTTGTCTCTATATACAAGGATCTGTTGTTTTATGTTTTTCTTGAGATTGATCAGTTATTTTTGGTACTTATCTGTTATTATCTATTTTTAACAGTCTTCTAAACTATATTAGACCTAAATATTTCTTACCATAAAAGAATTTGTGGAGAAAGTTGGAAACATTTGATTAGCTCTGCTAGTTGTATTGCCTCTAGTAATTTTTGTTACAAATAAATTGTAGTATTATTGAATCCAGGGGTGGCAATTGGTCGGAGGTTGGGTTAAATTTGAGCGGGTTATAATGGTTCAAGATCCAACGTGACTCAAATTTGTTTGGGTCAAAATGGGTTATAGAGTGTGTCATTACTCAACTTTTATTAAGTTTTATTTATTTTATTTATTTTTTACTTAATTAAATTGTATTTTTCTATATTATGGCTATATAAAACATGTTAAATTAAAAAAATATTTTAAAAATATTTTGACAAGATTTCTCTCGAGTCAATTTGGTTATATATTAATTCAGTTTTAAATTGGTTGGGTTGAGATGGATTAAGCTAGAGCAGGTTAAATAACATGTCCAAATTTCAACAGGTTTGACGGGTTGAATTTAGTTTTGCTAGGGAATTTTAGTAGTTCGGTTGGTTAACAACATGAACTTCCAGTTTGGTTGGTTAACAACATGAACTTCCACCTTATTGATAAGGTTTGATTCTCTACATTATAATTCTTTCCTCATTTCTCCTTTTCGTATCCCCAATTTTTGAAAAGAAAAAAAAAGATCCTATACATGCATGGGATGTATATTTTATCTTATACAGCATGCGCTGATATTTCTTATTTGAAAATAAGCTTAGATAATATAAAATAACAAATAATATGCAAGCATTCAATTTAAATATCTATTAGTACCTGCGTATACAAATTTTTATTGGTAGCACGTGTTTCTTGTAGTTTAAAAGAGGATTATTACTTCATCCATCTTAAATTAATTGAATAAATATTTGAAACTTTTTTCATATTTACTCTTTCATTTGTTGAAGTTTTATAGTTATTAGGAGATAAATTACACTATATATTTATGATTTCAGAAAGAATAATAGTGGAAATATAGTTTAAATTTTGTTTTTGAATATTTTTCTTAATACATGTGCATTATTTCATAAATTCAATTAAAATTAAATGGAGTATTACTCTATTTTCCTCGTTTTTAAAAAGAAAAAAACTAAATAGTTGTCAGCTTACCTAACTACATAATTAAATTTAAAATAATTTGCAGATATATATAATATATGTGTAATCTATATATACTAAGTATATAATTCAAATTTGGGTAAATGCACATATATCCGATTTTATATTATTATTTAAGTTATATCTTAGGTTTATAAATTCTTGCATTTCTATCCCCTTTGTTACTACTTATTAATAAGAGAATAAGGAGAGCTACTTTTGATTGTAACTATTTGCTTGAGCAGCTTTTAGTTATCATGTTTACTTTAACTGTCTGCTTCTTTGTTTTTTATTATATAGAGTTAATAAAAAATATTTCGCTGTTTTTTTAATTTAATTTTTTTGAAGCAACTGCATATTCACATGTCTGTTTCAATTATTTAATAATATTTCTTTAACTGTTTCAATTATAATTTTACAATAATTTTTAAATTATAGATAAAAAATTTATCGATATCACATAAATCAAGACTAAAAATAATTTATATTGGCTGTTTGTTTGAGCAGCTTTCGACGAGCTAACAAAAAATAATTTATGAACTTTTTAATTTAATCTTTTGAAGATAGTTGTGTATTGACGTGTCTGCTTCAATTATTTCATAATATTTCTTTATCTGCTTCAATTATAATTTTACAATAATTTTTAAAATATAAATAAAATATCTATCTATGTCACATAAATTAAGACTAAAAAAATAATCTATATTGAGTCCGTGCGAGTACGCGCTTTCGACACTAATAGTAACTATAAATAAGCAATGTCTCATACTGCATATGATTGAAATTCAAATATTTATATGTGAATTCATATACTATATTTCTACTTGAATTTTAGATTAAAATATCTAAAAAGTATTACTCTATATTTCTCAAAATTGAGAACACGACAAATAATTTTCAAAATTAGATAAAGTTAAAAGAGAGATAATCCAAATAAAATACCCCACAAAATTATAATGATTTTTTTGTGTACTGGAAAAAAATTACAAATTAAAATTAAAAAAAAAGGATCCCAAAGTCAATTATTGTGTACTTGGGCGGTTGAGCTGACATGCTAATATTTAATAAACATGAGGTTCTAAAGATTGTTCATCATTGTACATTACGCTTGGTTACTTGTACTAATTCGACATTATGAAAGATTGGAGATTCCATCAACCAAATGATACGAGGTTGTTTAATTAGATGTTTTTATTTTAAATTTTGGATATGAAAAATAAAATTCTTATTAAAAAATATAATTTTTAAATGAACCTTATTCAAAGCAAATTTTGATTAATCAGGCTTTAATATGAATTGAGACAAGAAACTTCTGGAAACAACATCTCCATTACTATGAAGTAATGGTAAGATTTGGTACATTTTATCAGTGGCAGATGTATGTGGTATGATATGGGTGCTTAAACACCATTAATAATTCATTATAATATATTAACTGAGCACCCATTTTATATAACAATTTTCAAACTAAGAATAATCGAGCACTCAAAATACAAAATTTTTGGTTTCGCCATTGCATTTTACCCTCCTTAGAATTTCACTAAATATGTTATTGTTATTAGGTTTTAATATGAATTTTGAACATTACAACAACAATAACAATAACAATATATTTAATAAAATATTATAAAGTTGAATTTGTGAAAGATATATTATTTTTGAAAGATCCTCAATTTAAGTAAAGCAAATTGAAGTAGCATTGAGAAAAAATGACAATGAAGAAAAACATAACGATTCATAGGAAATCAATATCAAACATATATTCAACGAATCGTAATGAATATCAATAACAAGGTGTGATTAATTAAATATAATAAACAAAAAGTAATATTCTCTTTATTTACTCATTACTATTTTACTTTTCTAAATCAACTTAATTAACTTTTAAAGATAAATTAATATAACTAAATTTAATATTTAAAATATAAAATTTAAATAATTAAAAATTATATTAAAAATGCTATAAATTGCAATAACCAACCACTTACCAAATAATCAAGAATCCAATTACCCAAACCATATTCAGGAGAATCAAATTAATTTCCTTATTTTAAGTTTAGTTTTTTTTCCCCAACCTTTTGCTTTAGAAACCCAAAAAAAAGTTTATATTTTTGGATATATTTTCTGATTAAAACCCCAGAAAAGCTCATTTTTTAGGCTGTGGGGTTGTAATGGCATCATCATTGAGGTTCATTTTGTTCACTTCATTGGTTTTTGTTGGACTCATAATTACACAGATCAAAGCTGAAGCTGAGGCATCTGTGGATAATGAAGTGGAAGAGGTTAAATCACATGTTTCCAGTTCTACAGAACTGGAACATCTTAAGTCCAAGATCCAATCTTTAGGTTAGATTTGAAATTTTTTTCATTTTTGTTTGTGTTTTTGTTTAGCTTATGATTGTTTTTTCTAGTGGGTGCTTGGGAAAGTGTGTTTCTTGAATTTATGAGTGGATTACTTAATTGAAAGTCTGGACTTTTAACAATTTTTTTTTGAATATATAGGTTAAATATAGATATTTTGATATATATCAAATATTGAACATCCATGTTTTAAAAGTACAAACCCTTGACGAAAATGCTGGCTCCGCCACTAATTGAAAGTCTGGATTTTAAAGATTCATTTGAGAATGTTCTGCATTGGAGGATCATTTTCCATTGTTTTGGTTGTATTGTTTTGTGTAGTTTATGATTCTTTTTCTTGTGGGTGTTTGGAAACAACAACAACAACATATCCATGGAACCCCACAAGTGGGGTCTAGAAGGGTAAAATGTATGGAGGTCTTACCATTATCTCACAAAGGTTGTGGGTGTTTGGAAATTTTTGAATTTTTGAGTGTATTACTTGATTGAAGGTCTTGCCTTTTAAGGTGCATTTGAAATTTGTTTTGCATTGGAGGATCATTTTCCATTGTTTTTGTTTAGTTTATGATTCTTTTTTTTTTTTGGGTGTATGGGGAAGGGTGCTTCTTGAATTTATGTGTGGATATCTTGATAAATAGTGTAGCTTTTTTCTATGTTGCTCGGACTCTTCAAAAGTGTCAGCGTGTGCGTCAGTTTCGCCAAAATTAGTGTATTTTCGGAGAATCCGACACGAGTGCGGCATTGAAAATGAAGAGTCCGCCCAACTTGGGCTTTTTTTGGTGCACTGGAAAATGTTTTGCATTGGAAGATCATTCCCCTAAGCATTTTTTCCTTTTGGTTGTACTTTTGTTTAGTTTATGATTATTTTTCTTGTGGATGTTTGGAAAAGTGTGTTTCCTGAATTTATGTGTTGATTACTTGACTGAAAATCTGGCCTTTTAAGGTGCATTATAAAACATTTTTGCATTGAAGGATCATCTTCCATTGTTTGGTGGAAAATAATAATATGATTATAGTGTTTTGGTTGTAATTTTGTCTTTTTTGCATTGAAGATTGATAATGATATCTATGAGTTTATTAAAATAAGTGGTGTGAAGTATGAGATGGGATCTTTATAAAATTAAATTATTTCTGCTCATAAGTGGTATAAGTAATTTGCTTCCTTTGGTGGAAAGCAACTTTCCATATTTAGAAATATAGGAGAGCCTTGTTTTTTTCATTTTTGGGGTTTTTGAATCACTATCTGGATATATTATTTATGCATATTAGATGAATTTTTTAACACAGATACATGGTTTGAGCCTTGGAAACAGCCTCTGGCAAAAATGCAAGCTAAGGTTGCATACAATAGACCATTATTATCGGGCCCTTCCCCGGACCCTGCGCATAGCGGGAGCTTTAGTGCACCGGGCTTGCCTTTTTTTAGATATATGGTTTGAGCCTAAGCTATTGGATTTTGCCAAACATGTAACCAGAATGCTGCTCCGTCCTTGTCCATATTCCAAAGCCAACAAATAGGGGAAAATGATTTCATGAAAGGAAATATTTTTTAGGGGAACTTTTTGTTTTCAGTCTTAGAAAACTAACCTTAATCTTCTAACAATGCAAGGGACTCTTGAGGTGTTAATTTTATGATGTAATTGGTTGTCTGGTTAAAGTTCTTAGCTTTTGGGAATTGAGTTAATGTTGAGCTATATTTGAAGACAGAATCTGTGATACAACATTACATTACACGATTAAGAATTGTAACGGAGTTTTATTCAGTTACTTATGTTGTTTAAACAATGTGAAGATATGGCTACATGAAAGTCAAATCTGAAAGTTGTATGTTCGGCTACTTTTTGATCCCTGAAGAAAATGCTAACTTGGATGTATGGATATCTCCATGTGTCCAAGTAAATGATATTGTCAAGTATCTGCTGCTTCAGCTTATTAATGTTCGATGCATCTCTTCTCTTTGATGCTCTATGCTATGTACTTTTGGGTCATACTGTCTATAATTTTAATATCATGTTTTTTAGTCTTTGCTTTAGGAAGTTAGGCCAGGAAACAGCCTCTCTACCTTTATGAGGTAGTGGTAAGGTCTGCGTACATTCTATCCTCCCCAGACTCCACTTGTGAGGTTCCACTAGGTATGTTGTTGTTGTTGCTATAGGAAGTTAGGAATTGTTGATAAAAACTATTTTTTCAATTAGATGATTTCGTTGAACAGAGATTCATTGCTTTTACATACTGTGCCGCTAAATTGGTTATGAAGTTTTGATATCATATCTGTAGAGCTAACTCTTTCATTGGTTTTAGCTTTTAGACAAATGAATCTATGAGCTCCAATATACCTTTCTGGAAATATGTTCTATTATTTGAAGGAGCATCAATAGTAGTTTAGCAATTAAAGATATGTCATATTTACGGAGAAGCAACCCAGTGAAGATAGGATTTTCAACTGATGTAGTATAAAGACAGGTCACATTATCTTTCTGGGCAATATGCTATTGAGAAAGCAGTTGGAAAAAACAATCTCTTGTCGAAAAGATAATCCAAAAGGAACGAAGCACAACTAGTTTGTTACGAAGAAAAATATAGCTAAAGAGATATCTTTACATACTTATAAGTATATTGCTTCCATTATACTTTGTTGATATGTCCATTAAATTTTCTATAGTGGTGTCCACAGATGAAACAGGATAGCTAGTAGTAGTCCTATTCTACTGTTGTTTTGGCTTAAGCAATAGAAAGCTGTTTGTTCGATTCGTGACTGAGAAATTTTTGCAAACTAAGAGTGTGATTATTATAGTTATCTACCTTGTCCTCTAAAAAGTTTTTGCTTTTGAAGAATCAAATGTGGAGGATACTGCCGGGGAACTGAAACGGAAGGAAGAAGTCATTGCTGGTAAGGAGGAAACGATAAAACAGAAATCAGAAAAAATTGCTTCATTGCTAGCCCAAATAACTTCTCTCCAAGTGAGTCAACTTTACTTCTTCATACTTATGTTGGCTCTTACGTGCAATTTTACGTTATCTAAAATGTCTGAATATTGTTTCTATAACACATATTCTCAAAGTTTCTATTATTTGTTCTCCCAGGAAAAAGGTGCATTGGATGCTGCGGAGAAAGTTAAGAAGGCTCATGCACGAGTTGATGAACTAGAAAAGCAAGTCGAGACACTAAAAAAGGAAGTCGATATGAAGAATAAGGAGAAAAAAGAGTTGGGAACCCAGATAAATGAAGCAGAGAAGAGAGTAACTGAATTAAATTCAAATGTTGAGAAGGTAAGCTTCTCGTATATTTACCCTTTACCACATAATGTATGAACTTGTTTAAAATCTCACCACCATAATGAAATTATGTTCCCTTGACCTTATCTGAATGAAAGCAATGTTTTCACATATTGCTCTTCAGCTTAAGTTTCAACATGAATTATGGGTACAGTTTCCAAAGATGTTTCATTTCCTTTAGATTCTTTAGGTCTGCTGCCCATCACTAGGACTTAATTGTTGTATGGTATAGCTGATTGTAGATGCTAGAGTCATCATTTTAATTTATGGTTGTATATTGCAAGAATATGGCTATTAATGAAATTCAATCATTAATAGCAGGCTTATAGGTTAGTAGGGTTAGGTTGATGTCTGGCTGCGGGGTATAGTAGGATAGTAGGTTTTGTTGTGTCTTTATATCATGTGTTGTCACTATCTGTCTTATATGTGTTAATTTTATCATATTTACATACTATCATGTGCTTTTTGTTATTAGTCGCTCTTTCCATTTCCTTTTCTTCCTGTTTCTTTTGCCATATCTAGTTTATTCTGCTTATGGGTTTTTGAGACGAGGGTTCTCAAGAAACAACCTCTCTACTTCTATGAGTTAGTGGTAAAGTGTTCGTACATTCTACCCTCCCCAAACCTCACTCCACTAGGTATGTTGTTGTTGTTAATCATCCCCTCCGGCCTCTCCAAAGAAGAAAAAATAGGAATAGGAGTTCTATACAGGATGAGCTCATTCTAACTGATAGTGTATAGGATGAAATTCCACGGAGAACCTTAAGAAGTAAATGTAAGATTAGATACCAAAATCATTCAGAGCTGACCAAGCAATTTAGTAATTTAAGTTGTCATTTGCTTTGGTTCGAGAAGTTGATTTTCTTTTTGCCGTTGACTAGACTTAATCTTCAAGCTTTCATGCAGCTGCAATTTAGTATTTTCTTGGTACCTGTAGCACTTAGCTTAATTATAAGATGCCGTTCCACATTCTTTTGGGTTTATGCAGCTTCAAAAGACCGTTGACGAGCAGGAGGCAAAATTAAGAAAAACTGAACGGGCTCTTCAGATTGCTGAGGCATGCTCTTGATAAAGACACAACTCCAAACTTTTGAAAGTTGTGTGGTAGGATACAATTTCTAATACCTCTCCTATTTACTCTCTTTCAGGAGGAAATGATTAAAGCTAGATCTGAAGCCACATCAAAAGCTCAGCAGCTCGGAGAGGTATAATTACTTGGTGTATGCTTTAGCTGTATGCATCTTATGATGTGAATGCGGCAAATATCTCCTTTTCAGAGCCCATAATTTCTACTTCCTCCATTTCAACTTGTCTGTCTTACCTTTCTTTTTTAGTCCGTTCAAAAAAGAATGCCTCTTCCCTTTTTTAACGACCATTTAATTCCAACTTTCCACATGGCATGTGTAAGACCACAAAATTAAAGAGATTTTGATACATTATACATATCTTTAGCTTAAAACCACAAGATTGAAAAGTCATCTTTACTTTCTTAAACTCCATGCCAAGTCAAAACCAGACAAGTAAATTGAAACGGATGGAGTCGCATATTTTGGGGTAGAACTGCTTACTTATCGTTTGGTAGATGCTTTTATCTGAATCTCTCAGCTGGACCAGAAGTCTTGTGATCCATAAAAAATTTCATCCTAGTACCCTTTGATTATTACCTTTAATGTTGAGCTTCGACATTCCGATTTTATAGTTCAGCTAGTTTTAAAGGTCCAATCGCAATTACTGCGGATATTTGTATTGCATGCGTTTAGAAATAAAGGATAGTGCTGTTGGAGGAGTCAATTTGTCTATCAATGGTAATAGCATACACCATTTTCCTCATGCACTCTATGGTTAGTATGCATGAGATTTCATGAGAACAACTAACATTTCCTTTTGTTGCACTTTTAGTTAATTATCTGACTTTCTGGGGTGCGCATTACACTGCAAATGATTTTTGTTGAATTGGTTAACCACTTCATATAAAAGCTAAAGCTGTCATAGAGATTACACTTTTTTTATATTTTTAATCATGTTTTAAACACACCTCCTCGTGTGCATGCTTGATTATTTTTCATGAGTGAATCACGTGAAAATATGTTTGGATGAAGGCGATGAGACTTGAACAAAGGACAGTAATTGTTTAATGTTAGGTTGCATATTTGGTTGGTAATAATGTATAAGGATTTTGTTGATTCATTTCTGCTTCCAAGAATTTGACTAAATGAAGTCAGGATATGCTTCCCACCAAGCTATTCTTTTAGTAACTCAGATAAAAGAAACAAAAAGGCAAGAAATTTGAATGCTAGAATTGCCCGAATACTAGATTCTTAATTAAATTGTGCATCATTCATTCTCTGTAAAAAGAGAGATTGAAGAAAATGAGAAATTGAATGCGGTAATGCAGCATTGGTAACTATTAGAGCTAACATTTTTGTCATTTGCGTCATTCTTTCCCCACCATATACTTGTTATGCCTAGTAACTTTTTGAAAACTTGAAAGCTGGAAGTGAAAAGCATATCAGCCATACAAATTTGTATGTTAGTTTTATTTGTTTTTCCTGTATTGTTGCCTTATTTTCATTTTTGCGCCTTGATGTAGTTAGATTTCGGTGAACCTTCCGACATGCCTGGATATATGAGTTTTTCTTTTCTGAAAATTCAGGTGCATAGTGCATGGCTTCCGCCTTGGCTTGCAGTTCAGTTGACTCATTTCCAGGTATTTGGAGCAACAATCCGTGTTTTTCTTAGAAGAACTTCTAGTGTAGTAGCAATCATGTGTAATATGATAACAATAAGAGAATCTCGTGTAACATGAGTCATGATTCTACACGGATTTCTCATTGTACTGGGAACTGCAGTTTCTTTTGAAGAAGCACGGAAAACCTGCTATGGACATAGTTATACAGAAGGTACACTCTTTTGTTACTTGGCTGTTTGATATCCCATTAGGCTGTGTACTACTGTTATTAATGGATGCTTGTCCAAGTAACCAGTTTAACCTATTTATCTCTTTATTTGCCCATCAGGCTGCACCACATGTGGAAACAATCAAAACAGTAAGCCAACTTCACGTTATTAATGATGAACATCTTCCTTTCCTATAAGATTGTTTTATTCACTTGTATTTAAACATTTCCATGACCTTGAAAGAAGTTGTTTATTCTTTATTTTACATTGTCATATTTTTTGTTTTGAATGACCCGTTTGTCTACCCCTCCTATAAGAGAGTCGAAGACTTCAAATACACTCTTATCATCAACTTTCGTGGCTTTTTGCTCATTTGGTCTCGCTATCTCATTCCTGGTTCTATATCCATGACGAACTTTCCTCTTCCACCGCTTGTCCCTCATCACGCAGGATGAACATCTGAACTTCTCGACCAGGCTCCAACAAACCTTTACCGTGACCATGACGAACACCTGGGGGCATGAAAACATTTACAGATAGGCAGAAGAAATTATTGGTAGCCATAAATGCTTTCCTTCAATGACGTATGAACAGATGAACAGACGTCATTATAACTTGTAGTACCTTTTATTTTGTATAACATAGGCCTATGATGAGCTTAAGTGGAGTGATACAGGCTGTAAAGATTCATATAGCGGACATCTCCTTGTTTGGGATTTACCCTTAGTTGTTTTAACTAATACCATTATATACTATATTTATTGTAAATTTAACTGCAGTAGGTGAGGATGAGGCAGATAATGTTTCCTAACTTCTTATTAAAAATTGAAGAACTTCACTTGAAATCCAACCTAGATTTTGATTTTAAAACCCTTGTGTGTGCTGAACAAGTAATCATACAAATCTATCCTTGAGCTAGTTGTTCTTGCAAGGTTAAACAAGTATTGATGTACATGCCGAAGTTTTCTCAGTCCTTGTGAGGTAAAACCTTGTCCGCAAAGGTAGTAGATCATCAATAGATCCTTTCTGGAGATAGCCTTGGTGGAAGGTGATAGGTATCCTGTGGTATTAGTCGAGGTGCAAGAAAGCTAGCCCCAACACCATGGTTATAAAAAAAAGAGGACTTTTTTGGAGAAAGTTCCTGTAGAAATAGGAAGAGGCTAAATAGTGATAAGAGTGACTATCAAATTGTGTAGAATATTCAGTAGTTTCTCTTTTTTATGGAGGTTCATTTGTCTGAATTTTATATTATCCAATATGTATTAATTTCCCCGAGTGTCTTAGCTATCAAGTCGGAGGATGCATTGACTCTCGTTCTGTTGTTCTACTGTTTGAAGCAATGGATACCAGTTGCGAAGGAAAAGTGGTTGGTGATTTCCACTACCGCCGAGCCACATGTACAATTGCTAACTACTAGAGCTGTTGAAATTTACAAGACATCTAAAGGCGCCATAACTCCACATATTCTCAAGGTTCAAGAACTATCTGCTCCTCATGTTCAGGTAGCATTCCCTAGTCTGTTTAAGAAAAATATTTTCCCAATTTGCCATGCATGTACAAATGCATAGTGCTGAGAAAAGTTTTTCTGACAGAAAATTAAGAAATTCAGCAAGCCTTACATTGATGATGTTGCCGCTGCTGCAAAACCGCATGTTGAAAAAGTTCGTGTTGCTGCCAAACCATACACAGATGTGGCAGTTCATCATTATGGGAAGTTCCTTGAATCTGCAACTACATACCATGACCAGGTATGAGAAAATAATCGAGACCTTAACCCCTGAAATATGATCTCAGGCAGATGTATTCCATAAGTTAATTAAGGAGTCATATTCTCCCCTTTAGATTCCACATTTCTACTACCATGCTCGACCAATTGTGTGCAATATTTGGATATTCCTATTGGTTAAGAATGTCTTTATTTTCTATCTTTAGAAATAATTTCTGTATTTGGCAAATATCTTGTTATGTATGGGCATCATGTTTGATAAGTCGGACGAGAACATCCCATGAAATGCTATAAAATGGGTAGCTATGCAAGATTGAGATATCCTGGTTTGTTTTGTGGTGCTTCAGAAACAACGTTCCACGTATTATTGCTGGGAGAATAATTTGTGTTTACAACTGAGTGGTCCATGAAAATTGACTTGTACCAGTACATCATTCTTGGGCATTTTCTTTTGGGACAATGGTTGAGATAGTTCCCTATCCCCTAGAGTAGGGGGGTCACGTGCCCCCAGTAACTTCGGAAAAAATATGTATATGTGTGTGTATGTCGTAAATATGAGGTACAGATTTTGATTGGCATCCTTATTCACAAAGGTCGGGTAGCTGCAATGTGCACAAATGATCCTTAAGTGTGCAGACCTGGGTGTGATTCCCACTCTAGTATCAGCACATAATATATTCCCAACATTTTTGTAGCCACAGACCTGTAGTGCCCCCATTACTCTCAAATCCTGAGTCCGTCTCTGGTCGGAAGCTATTAGTAGGTTACATTTCTAGTTTCTGATCTCTACAAGTCAAATGCTGTGATTGATTTTTTTTCCCCCATTAATCTGGTTGAAGTTATAAATGCGTCCTAAGTTGCATGGACTCTTCACTTTAACTCCACACCCGTGTCGGATTCTCTGAAAATACACTACTTTTGGCGAATCCGACACGTATCCGCTGACACTTTTGAAGAGTCCAAGCAATATAGAATGCGTCTATTAGATTCATGCATATATTGTTTATAGTATTATATTGGATTTTTTGTCCGCCATCTGAAAAACGTGTTTCATATCTTGTGAAGCTTCAAAGCACAGTCAAAGAAACAATGGAGAATCATGACCTTACAAAATCTCTCGCAACAAAGGAGCTGATTTGGTTTACTGTATGTATCCGTTTACATATTTCGTTTACGAAGTCCTTTACTTCTCCACTTCTCCACTTCTCCAATTTAATATCTGATAACTGTAAACTCGGTTGATTTTATGTGCTGTAGGCCTCAGCATTGTTGGCTTTGCCAATTATAATTTTGTTCAAATTCTTATCTGCTATCTTCTGGTCAGTAGATGTAATCCGTCCCTCATTTCCTTCCGTAGAGATTATCATTGTGCAATGTGAGACTCAACTCAGAGTTGTCTTTCTTAAATTGTATGTTGCAGTACAAAGGCAAAGGAATCTGATCACAGTGATACTTCACCCAATTCACGTCGTAACGCCAAGAGGGGATATCTGGACAAGTAGAGCAAATGAAGTTGAATTCTTTTTATCGAAACTGAAGCACACTTTAATAGTTCACAGGTATCACTCTCAGCTATTCCCTTTTTCATGTATGTACAGCCTTCTTGCATTGGATATATATGCCCTTTGTCTCGATATATCATTTATGTCGGTGGATCATGATAAAATCCTAATACCATGTTCTTTAGAGGCAATCATACACCACAAGACAGATAATTATCCAAATAGCTTTCTCCTTTAAATGCAAATGAACCCCTATATCTAATGATCTTATCGTTTAGTTATTACTGAGACGAGGAATGAAGCCAGACACTCAGCTCCTTATCCCAATTTATGTGTCACAATGTTCTCTTGTCCGTCCCAAAAAGAATGTCTTTAGAAATAATTCAACTTCAAAACTTCATTTTACTCTTAATGAGATGATCTATTGCCGGTCAAAAGAGAGTCTATATTTCTTAAATACCGTGCCTAGTCAAACAACGCCAAAAAAATCGGGATGGAGGGAGTATAGCCCTATTTATTTTGTAACTAGAGAGCATAATGCATTTTTCCTTGCTGTAAAATATGTTCTCACATTCCATTACTGCTTGGTGTCTTAATCTGAAACATGGTTGTTGTTTTTTTGTTGCAGATTGGCTGTCCTTTACTCCCTGGGCATTTGGAGCTTTTAGTCCTTCTATAATTTTTTGTTTGTTTGTTTATGAAGCTCTTGTGGTCGGGCCCTTCCCTAGACCCTGCGCATAGAGGAAGCTTTAGTATACCGGGCTTGTTATTTTTGCCCTTTTTTTTTATGAAGATCTTGCCTTAGGTTTTTTCATTTTTGGGTTGAGTATGAGTGCTTTAGGTTTGAGAATTTTGTGTTGGTGTATCACAGCTTTGGATAGTCATAGTCTCATTATTCATGTAAAATTCTTCTTTCTTATTATTATTATCAGTCCAACATGTTGCCATGTTGACATGTTTTCTTCATTATTGTATTTTCTCGTTCACAACTATTGATGCACTTAAGCTGAGAGTCTTTTAGAAGTAGCCTCTCTACCTCCATAAGATAGGAGTAGAGTCTATGTACACTCTATTGTCTCTAGACCTTATCTGTGGGATTACATTCGGTATGTTGATATTGTATTATTAGTCCAACATGCTCTTAGGTGGAAGTTCGCGTAAGTTTTTTCCACACAAAAACACGCTATTAATTCTTGCCTTAATCGGGTTCCAAGCATTTAGAGATTTTTAGTAAAATAAGTTCATTGCTCTGGCCTAAAATATGATTAATGCAGTATAGGCTACTGCCAATTGAATGTTCAAGAGTGTGGTCTGGTGCTCATTAAAATGATGAATCATGGGGTAAGTTTAAATTATCTGGACAAATAATTAAAATGTTAGGCTATTTCTTACCATTTGCATTGTCTTAGTGAGTAGAACTACCTCGTATTTTTGTATTGTAGGAGGTAATATGTATTGTTGAGGTGTATGTAAGTTGCCATTAACACCATTGTCTTAAGAAAAATGTTTGCATGTTGTTATGCTCTAAACTCGAGGGGTGCAACTGGTCTCTAATGCCAAAATTTAGGTCTAAGTTAACCGTGTTGAACCACTTGCTAAAAGCGCATGATAACCATACAAAATTTTTAAAAAAAAAACATATTTTAACATTAGGTGTCAACTGCGCCTCGAGTTTAGAGAGTGACACATGTAGTAATTTTGAAGGTGCGCTTTTTATTTTGAAGGATGTGCAATATTAAGCTGTGATAAGATTTTTAGCTGGCGGATGAAGCCTTTGTTTTATGGATTCAAATGAATTCAAGATTTTCAAAACATCGATGATAAATATATATATGCATGTGAAAAATCACTAATAACATTATGAATTCATAATTTCAAAAAGTATAGTAAGTCCAAGCAGCACAATTGACTAGACACAATTGTCCAAATTTGCAACATAGTATATGTGCATTGCTCACAAGACTTTCTATCAGTCAATTATAATCTCATTATAAATGCTTGACAATTGTTGAGATGGCCGAGTTGGTCTAAGGCGCCAGATTAAGGTTCTGGTCCGAAAGGGCGTGGGTTCAAATCCCACTCTCAACATTGAATTTTTCATTTATTTTTTTTTTTGTAAAAAAACTATATATAGAAGATAAATAAGAGAACATATATAGAAGTTTAATTATACATTTTTTTTAGAGAACATAACCTCTATGACTCTGCAATGATAAAGGTAAAATGCATTTATCTTTCTTTCTTTAAAGTTCAAACTTAGGACTATCTGAGAGTTTCTCTAACCAACAACCATCACCTATGAGTTGGTGATGATACAACGAAGTGATATCGTTGTCACATCTATCCAATAGCTTGCTTTACAAAAATTTTATATAAAAGATAAATAAGAGAACATCTACAAAAGTTTAATTATACTTTTTTTTTTAGAGAACATAACCTCTATGACTTTGCAATGATAAAGGTAAAATGCATATACCTTTCTTTCTTCAAAGTTCAAACTTAGGACTACATTGGTATATTATTATTGTACTACACAAAGATCATTGATCAATAAAGCTACAAAGTCATTCATTCAGAAAGTACTAATTACTCTCCTCAATAAACATTACAATTAATTTGTTTCCTTAGTAGAGGAAATATAACACAAGTGCTAATTAATTAACATTACTTCTTCTAAAGTGGCTATTTGTGTAAACATGTCCTTGTTGATCAATAAGTAGTCCAATAGTTGTCTAAATCTGCACAATGGTCCATTTCCATAACACCACTATTCATATTATTTGCATTGTTGTTCATTTCACCTCCATAACTTGTAATTGCACAATTAGCCATCATAGAAGTAGCCACTTCTTGTTGCCTTAAAATTGGTTGAGATGAGGCAACAACATCCCCACCACCAATATTGTAACTCATCTGAGGTTGTATATTTGGGAAGTTGTTAATCAAATTTGATGAACCACTTTGAAAAATAACCCTATTGTTGAAATCTTGAATGTCACCATGGCTATTCATGTAATTACTATTTCTTCCCATTGCAAATTGGAATCCTTGACGATCATGAGGCAATTGCATCATCATTTGTGGTGATATTGATGCATTTTGAATGTTGTTTAGAGAGTAGGGATTTACCCTTGAGTATTGGTTAGTAGGGTACTTCTTTAGTCCTACACTCTTTTGGAAAATTCTACAAACCGCCCATTCATCTTGCTGCAAAATGGAGTTTAATAACATGTTAGAGTTTAACGATAACAACAAACATACTCAGCGAAATTTCACAACAGGGGTTTGGGAGGGTAAAATGCACATATACCTTACTACTACCTCATAAAGATAGAGAGGTTGTTTTTGAAAAACTCACATCTCAAAAATATCATCTCCAAAAGCAGAAAATACTGGATATAAAACTAAATGACTAGAATGGACATGTTAGAGTTTAACAATGACAACAACATACTCAGCGAAATTTCACAACTGGAGTTTAGAAGGGTAAAATGCACACATACCTTATCACTACCTCATAAAGATAGAGAGATTGTTTTCGAAAAACTCACATCTCAAAAATATCATCTCCAAAAGCAGAAAATACTGGATATAAAACTAAATGACTAGAATAGACATGTTAGAGTTTAATAAAGTGAAATTAGAACATGACGGAAAAAAATAGAAGATGGAAAAACCATATATATGAGTATGATATGTATGTTAGGTTTACCAATAGGTTTAACTTTTATAGACCGACAATGTAAAGAACTTTTATATTCTGAATCTAGCAAAAAGATAAATGCTCATGAAATTGGCTAGCATTTTGAAAGATAACTTGCTATAACAATTAAATTGCATGGAGAAATTATAGGAGTAACTAAAAAGAAACCTTTAAATAGTAATCCAAAACCACACATAAAAGTTAACTTGAATGACTTATTAGGCGATAATTTGATATCCAAAAGGGATTTCAATTTCACAAGAAAATTATTACAACAAATTAAAAAAAAAGTTTAAAACGTATAAGGGAATAACACATGCATGAACATATTAACGTGAAGAATAGACATAAAATTGAATAGAAATGAATAAATCTAATGGAGTCAAGTTCTATATGCTGACATTATAATCTACAAATTAATTATTTAAAAAAAAAGGATGAATTGCAATATAGTTACTACATCAAAACTAGGTGCAAAGAACCAATCAGACTAACTTAGTGGATAAATCAAAAATACAGAAATAAAAACAGCAATTGGACTAAAAAATGCGATTGCATTATCAGGTCTCCATTGAACAGATTGAGCAAACTCGAATTGACATAACATGAAACCTATTAGGACAAAAGCTCCATGGAGAGCAACAAAAGTACACAAAGCCCCCCTCTCCCTAATTGACACCAACGAGTAAAATCTGCTTGTGCTTCACATTATTTAGTAAAAGCTCCATGGAGAGTAACAAAAGCCCACAGTCACCCCCAACCCCCCAATTGACATCAATGAGTAAAATCTCCTTCTGCTTCACATTATTTAGTTTTAGGATTCATGTAATGACATCCCCCCCCCCCCTCCGTTCTTCTCACTTAGATGTGCTCGACAAATGCTAATATTAAAATGTGATGATAAAATTAATTGAATGAGCGAAAAATCATAGCTCTCAACTATCATAATATCACACCTTTTTTTTTATATGACCATCATCACATAGAACTTAAACTCGACTAAAACACAAGAGAGCATACTATAAGAAAACAATGAATCAGCAACAGACAAAAATACGAGTTAGCTAAACAATAAATATTTCATGCTAATCCCATTTAACGACAAATTATAAAATGTACCTTGCTTGTCTTATAAGAGGATTTGGATCGAATTCTATATTCATGCATGACCCAATTTGATTTTTCACCTCTAGGGGCTCTTCCTTTATAGAACACCAATGTTTTTTTCATCCCAATTAATTCTGAATTATTTTTGCTATTGAAAATTTCTTTGTCTTTTCCAGTAGTTTTCCAATATCCACTATTTGTTGCTCTATTTGTTCTTACTCCTGTTGGATATTTTCTATCACGAAGGCTGAAAAAATACCATTCTTTTCCTCCCATTTTTGCCTTTCCTGTAAATTAGAACATCAAAAATAATATAGGAGTTAATTAAAATGATAGATTTAATTTAATTGAGATAATGGTTAAAAAAAAAAAAAAAAGAAGAACACATGTGAACTATCATGCTACTTAAAAATTACTATTTTCTTATTGAAAATTTTCACTCAGAAATTATCGGTGGCTATTCTCACATGTATTTTGATTGAATCTGTGAGTAAAGAGAAATAATATTGTAGTGTTTTCTTCACAACGAAAAAATTAGGAAGCTTCCTACTATTTCAACGAGAATTTGTTTCCCGCTATGTGTTTTTCTTCGGTAAATGGATGAAAAAAAGCATGCTTTATAATTCAAATTTATCATTGATTTGCGGTGGAAAAAATCTTGATTTGTTTCTAGTAATAGTCTCGGATGTTTCATGTTCCTACATGTACTATATATCACCAGTTATTGATCTATTTTCCTACCTGAACTGTCATTGATCATTTATATGTTATAAAACATACCTAACTAGTTGAGTAGATGGTGATAGTTCAGATAGGTAAAGAAAATAACTATATTGGGGTGTGCAATTCACAAGAAAATAAAAGCTTAATTAATTAGATGTATTTTTGTACAATGTATACACTTAATTATTACTATATATAAGTATTTTAACATGTTGCCTATAATATATATATATATATATATATATATATATACACACACACACACACACTTCATAAGTTCATGGTAATTCAAGAATTTTTGTGAACACTTAATTATTTAGGTATGAAACTCGTAAAAGAAAATCATAGTTTAAAAACTCTTTGAAGGAGCTTTTGGTAATGTTTATGTGTCATATCATATTCCACTAGCAAGTAGTAATTCATGATCGTTAAATAGGGGTCGGTGAATTTTCAATAATTTAAATATGAAACATAGTAAAATAATAATAGTATTTTATTGTTACAACATCTTGATGAAGGTATTATTTTTTTTAAAAAAAAAAATCTTTTTTTAAGTGCCTCCCAAAAAGAAAATAAAAACAAAAAGTGTAAAGTAGAGGGAAAGATCCAAAGCTTGTTCTCTTATATATGTTAATGCATCAATCACTTCTGTGGAAATTTCTCATAAAGATAAGCAATTCATAGGGTTTTCAATAAATTCAAGATATAAACAAAATCTTTTTACCTAAATACAAGTTTTTGGTCGAGAAGATTCAATTGAACCCCTTTCAAATATTACAAACCTAAAGAAATAAGATATGAATTCATTTGAACTCAATAATTTTGGCTTAATTAACTAGGACTCTCTCTATATGCACGTGTCAGACAGAGATCCACCAAATAAGTATGAATAATACATTTAAAACCTTTAGTAAACTAGACATGATGATATGACAGAACTCCATATCTGAACCTCTAAAAAGTTCAAATCCTAAATCCATTGATGTAACTTTTCCATACATGGACTACCTACCCCTATTTTCATAGCTAATTACAACTGCATGTTACTCCTGACTCGCATGAGTTTAAACTGTATACGTACAACCTGAAAAAGACAGAAGTATTACCTGGAAGATCCCATGGCTCAGATTTGTTTAGATCAACATCAGCAATAGCTCTTCCAGTAAAATTACCATCATTAATCTTGTTGACAAGATAATATGTTATAAGTTCTTCATCTGTTGGATGAAATCTAAACCCTGGTGGTAATTGAGTTTCTTCTTTCACTTCTTCCATTTTCTTTTTTTCTCAAATTCTTCTCAACTTATATATATATATATATATTTGTTTGATGAAAACCCTAAATATGTTTTCCAAAAAAGAGGAAAACCCTAGCTTGCTAATAACAATAATAAATTAGTTTGTTGTTTGCTAGATGTTGCAAGAAATATATATTTTCTTTAATTGGCTAATTGCATGAATGCATGTAATGGAATTTTTGGGATTTTTGTGTAAATTTTTATTTAGCTAAAAATTTGGAAGTTTTGGTTTTGAGGGTTTCTTGTTTGAGAATTTATAGAAAGTGAGAAGCAAGAAGGGAAATGGTAAAATGTGTATTAGAAGCTCTCACCCACTATGGGTCTTGAGGTACAAGGTTGTGCTAGTATTAATTAATAAAATATTAGAGAGACTCGTAGGGCGGTGATATACCAGATCTTGATAAGATTCAAATAATGCACACATTAAGGATAAAATAAGAAATGGTCATTTAAGATGATCTTATCAGGTCGTACATCAAACTTTAGATATACAATCGAAAGTTGAATTTTCAAATGGTTATAACTCAATTAATTTTTTAATATTATATTTATTAATTAATATAAGAAGGAGAATCCCTCTCTTAGTTTCTTAATTATCTAGTGAATATTATAGAAATTGATAATAAAGTGTTACTTTTGTGAAAGATAATATATGAGTTATTTGAGGATGGATGAAATGAATTAAAGTACTATTTTTTTGTTTTAATTTTCTTAGCCTATTTTGACTTTTTTACGATATTTATGAAGTAAAAAAGACTTTTGAATTTTATGATTTTAAATTAAAGATATATAAAATATACTTTAATTTTGTAATCTTAAATATATCATCTAAAATTTGGAGACTAAAGAAAAAAAGATCATTTTCTGAAAACAAACAAAAAAAAAAAGATAGGCCAAATAAATTTCAACAAAGGAAATAACTAATAGGGATAATTACAGTAGATGGTCATTTGGCCAAAGTAATTACCGATAAAATGATTATATGATTTATAGACATGTATAGTCCATGTATATTTCATATATAGTCAAGTTATATTTAGTTTTTAGTGTTATCATAAGGTATATTAGGTGTATAACTCATGTATAAATAATCTATATTGTGTAGTAAATATATACTTTCTATGACTTTCGAGTTTTGGCAAGCTATATTCAGGGGCGGATCCATGTGTTGGGTTTTGGGTGCTCGAGCACCCACTGCCCGAAAAAATCTTTGTGTATCCATATAAAAAATATGAAAAAATAGTATAAGTATAAGGTTAAACACCCACTGAACAAGAAGTTCTGTGGATGTAGTGGTTCTCCATGCCTTCGACCACCCACAGTCCAAGAATCTTGAATCCGTCACTGACAATATTTACTATATAGTCATTGTTTATTTTTTATGTAAACAAATTATCATTATATTTATTGTAAATTAATAATTTATTGTATATATATGAAATTATCCCTAATTAATAAGTAGTGGCTGAACTATACTCTAGGGGAATTTTACCAGATAATTACAATGTGTATAAGTGATTTTTTTTAATGTATATAGGAATTTGAAGGTTAAATTTTGTTAATATGCTAGTCACAAGAGACCTTGCCAGCACATACCCAAACATGTATTTTTTTCTCGATTTATGTGATACTTATAAAATTTTTATATATGTATTTTTAATTTTTAAGTTGTTAATTATTGCGATTTATAGCACATTTTATGTTATTTTTAAATGATATATGTTACTTAGTTTATTCCTATTTATGTTGTACATATAACATTTTGAGAGTCAAGTAAACTTTTATTTATGTTTAAATAGTTTGAATTGTTAATAGCTGAAGTAGCTGAAAAAATGATTTATCAGGGGCAATATCATAAAATCAATCAGTTGAAGCATGCATGCCAATCGGCAGCTGCCTTTTAAGAAAAGATAATTAACTAGGAGCAATATTGTAAATTTATAGCTGCAACAGTTGAAGAAATAATTAATAGAAATGACATAGTAAAATCAAGCAGTTGAAGCAGGGCATAACAATCATAACGTTCCCAACACATGTTTTTTAT
The DNA here is from genome assembly GCA_000787875.1 of Solanum virginianum. Taxonomy (NCBI): domain Eukaryota; kingdom Viridiplantae; phylum Streptophyta; class Magnoliopsida; order Solanales; family Solanaceae; genus Solanum; species Solanum virginianum. Next base: position 6,130 of record DF360123.1, on the reverse strand, counting down.
CTCGATTTATGTGATATTGATAGATTTTTTATGCATATATTATATTTTAAATTTTTAAGTTGTTAATTATTACAACGTATAGCACATTTTATGTTCTTTTTAAATGATATTGTTACTTAATTTGTTCCAATTTATGTTGTACATATAAAATTTTTGAGAGACAATCAAACTTTTATTTATTTTTTAAATATTTTAAATTGTTAATAGTTGAAGCAGTTGGAAAAATGATTTATCAGGAGTTACATCGTAAAAACAAGCGGTTGAAGCAAGCACGTCAACAGATCCTTTAAGAAAAAAATAATTAATTAGAGGCAATATTGTAAATTCATAGCTATAACAACTGAATAAATAATTAATAGAAATGACATAGTAAAATTAAATAGTTGAAGCAAGCATGTAATTAGCAATTGCATGCTTAAGCAGACAACTGAAGCAAACATGTCGACCATGACATGTCTGCTTCAAGACATGTATATTGTATATTTGATATAAGAAAAACTTTATGTGCATAGAGACAATAAAAAAATTATCTTGAACCTTGACACTTAAGCCTTAAAGTAAATTTTGTTAAAATGAAATATAATATCAAATTTATTAGAATTGGTCTATTTACTTTACATAAGATAGAAATAAAATCTACTTGCGTCTCACCATGTTTAGATCCTACTTATAGAATCATATTAGATATATTGTTGTTATTAATTATCGTGTATTTACATTAGCAAAGGATCTTTATAAAACTAATATAATCAATTTATATGTAACTATAAGTTATATTCTTGTATTTATTGCATTTTGAAACTATAGATTCTAGATCTTGAGTTCTTGACTTAATTCAACCCTAGCTTATGGTTTTTTTTTTCGTCCTAATCGACTATTTGGAGGAGAAAATAATGAGATTAGTTTCCTAGAAGATTGGTATTTTACTTGTCTAATACTTAAGTCTAATAATATATATTATCTAGTATTGACACGTCTCTCTCTATATGTATAACCGACTTATATTTAGCTGTACTCGCATAAACTTATCAAGACTATGACGTAAACACGTATAAGTTATATTTTGTATCCATTGCATTTTGAAACTATAGTTGACTAAATTTTAGATCTAATATACATTATTTTGTGCCCTAATCGACTATTTAGAGGAGAAAATAACGAGATTAGTTTCCTAGAAGATTGTATGTTACTTGCATCATACTTCAAGTATTCTAATATATATTATTTTGTATTGATGACACATTTGAATATAATCGATCGACTTTTTTTTTTATGATATTAAAATTTATTTAATCAATCTCATTAAATTTTCTTTTTTTGATAACAATGATGAATTAATTCATAAATTATTTATTAATTAAATTAATTTATGAATTACTTATTAATTAAGTTAATTCGCGGAATTAGATTAAGCGACTTTCAAAGTTTGTGCGTAAATTGTTCCTTCAAACATACATCCTCTTTCTCAAAAGATGTCATGCCTATTCGGAACAGATGAGACTGTTCCGAACAGATGAATTTGCACCATTGTTGGCTATAACTGGAGAGATTTTCTGCATTTTTCAGATATTAAAATTTCCTCCTCTTTTGCATACATTTTCTTACACACAAAATTGAGTTGCGTGTGAATTCGTTGCTGATATTTTGCGTTTGCTGAAGTTATAAGACTTTGAAACCATACTTTTGTAATAGTTTATCTGTTTTATTCTGGAGGAAATAATCCACAACCTCGAGTACAGTGAGGGAATTAAATTCCTTAAGAATACATTTATGGATTTAGATTTTTTTTATTGTCGTTTTTATCTTTACTACTTCTGGTACTGTTTTGAATACAGAGATCTACAGTTTCCTAGAAGATTGTGCTTTACTTGCATCATACTTCAAGTATTCTAATATATTATATTTTGTATTGATGACGCCTTTAAATTTAACCAATCGATTTCTTTTTTTATATTATATGATAATTCACAACGCTACAAATTTATCAAGATTTACGACTATAATGTAAGAACATATATCATATTATATTGTCATGATCATCCTATCATGAAGTGTATCTATTACATTTTGTTATGGTTGTAGAATTATGCTAAGTCATACAAGCAATTATCTACAAGTAAATTAGGGTTTCGTGTTACTCTAGAAAAGTAACGCACGTGAATTCTAATGTTCAACAAAAAGATAGAGATATTGTGCAGTTATTTAACGAAGACTTTGTCCACTAACACACTAAAACAATCAATTGACAAATAGTAACGGAGTCAGAAGTTCAACTAAGGGGTATCAATTTTTAAAAAAGTAAAATTACGTAGAAATCACAAAGTGTCAATATATAATATTTATACGTAAAATTTAAATGAAGTGAGTGAAAATTATAAATAAATCGAGAATTCTAATAAAAATAAAAATCCACAATTGATGATTTTCTTTTTTCATTTACTTAAATTTTGATTGATGAAACATTTGATACATATGATTAGAAATGGCAAAATTGAACCCAACCCATTTAATCCGTCCAATCCGTTAAAGTTTTTGGGCGGGTTATTATTAGTTCAATCTATATCAATCCAACTTATCTCAACCCATTTAAAATTAGGTTGATATGCAATCCGAATTGACTCGAGAGAGATTTTATTAAAATATTTTTAAAACATTTTTTAATTTGATATGTTTTATATAATCATAATAAAGAAAAATATAATTTAATTAAGTACTAAAATATTGAAAAAGAACAAATAAAATAAGTAAAACTTATGAAAAATTAGGTCAGGTTGGGTTTGGATCTTGACCCGTTTATTGTCTTGACTCATTACAACCCGCTCAAATTTGATCCAACTTGCCCAATTGCCACCCCTACATATAATGATGAAATGAATATATACTTAGTAACATAGATAACATGTACATAAATTAGTCCAGACACCTGTACACCACCAAAGGATGTGGTGCAGTGGATAGAGTTGTTCCTCCTTTAACCAGAGGTCTCAGGTTCAAACCCTAGAAAAAAATCCTTGGTAAGAAGTGTTTCTCCCCAAATAAGGCCCTATGCATCACAAATTCGAAGATAGTCAAACGGACAACTGACCACCGAAAAATAAAAATTAATCCAGACACTACTGTATAAAAAAAAAGTAGATGGAAGGTCATTGTCAAGAAGACTATCTAGAAGCACCAAGAAATTAATTCATCTTTGGCAGACTACTTGTCAAGCACTTCACCAGTGACACAAGAAGCAATTTCAATGTTTTTACCACACAAATTCTTCTAATATTTTTCTAAATCCCATCATCACAATGATTAATTAAGATTAAAAATGGCTTATGTAAAAAAATGATCATTAATTAAGCAAAACAGGTGTCCAAAATCAACAACAAACTCAGTGGGGTTTAGAAAAGATAGACCAAACACAAATCTTGCTCCTGCTTTTGTAAAGGCAGCAAAGTGATTTTCGAAAAGCATTTCTATCGTAAATGTCCCTACATACCCAGTGAGTCTGAGGAGGGTAAAATGTACGCAGACCTTACCACTACCTCAGAGAGATAGAGAAGCTATTTCCGAAAGACCCTCGTCTCAAAAATATCATCCCAGAAAGTCAATGCAAATGTCCCAAAAAGGTGAAACGATCACCAAATTCTTCTGCCCAATGCCCATATTAGAAATAAGGTAAATGAAGCAAAATCCTGGGCAAATATTCTCTTACTAGTAACAGTTGTAGTTCTAGTTAGAATACTAATAAATCTGACGTTATTTACATAAACTTGTTCAAAATTCTAATGAAGCTGCATGACAAAGTTAATCACATACATATCAATAATTTGACCGAGGTGAATCTTACCAAAAGAAGTAAATGTATGTAAACATGGCGAGAGTGCTTATTCCAGTCATTTTAGAAAACGTTGAGAAGTCATTCACGCATGTCCAAAACCATGCATAGTAAAAACCAGTTTAATAGTTGAAAGAGGAGTAAAATTATGTGTGTATGCATTAGCAAGTGTTTATGTGGGCGAGCGATACTTCAACAAAGGAAGGGAAAAGCTAGTCGGTCAATCACACAAGTCAAAAATCTTTCATTAGGAAAACCGCTTTCGCAATGGAAGAAGAAGACACAAAAGAGAGAGTTAAACTTCTTACATTACGTGTATGCATACATCAATACACAGGTAGGTTAAACTTCTTTATACTCTGTGATACTTAGCACAATATTTTGTCAATTTCATTTGTGTTTAAACAAGAAAAGTGTAATAGAGACAAGTGACTATACAATAAAGATAAGAAGACCATAAAATATGCTCCATAGGGACTTTTTCGCCTTTAAATTTTGCTATTGTTTTCCAGATAATTTGATTGGCTTTATTTGAACAAGTTAAAGATTGAGTTATTTCCTTTCTGTAAGCTACGACTTTGGAAAGAGTATCTGCATTTTACTATTTCAAATAGTAGATAAAAGTTTCATAGATTAAATGTAGACGGCAAATAAAGCAGATGAGCAGCTAGGTACATGGGGTTTGTCCAAAATGGTAATTTTTCTTCTATTTATAGTACATAGACACTACATCAGAAAATATTTACATGAGGTAACTAAAAAATAGAGCATTCAAAGGCAATTCAATCCCTTGTAAGGAGATTCATTTGGTCTGTATTGCAAAATGGTGGTGAACTTGTCAGCCATCATTTTAACTGTATTAAGTGGGTCAACTAGTTTTTGGATGAAGGACGAAATATTTCTAGATCATAATTGCAATTAAAGAAATGCACGTAACGAGCAAAAGCATGTAGAAAGCCACAATGACCTACTTACCATCCAGTGCTGATGTGAGAACTTCGTCAAAGTTTAAGAATGTTATAACACATTTGACAGCATACATCAGATGTGATGATTTTTAATGCTTTTCAAGTAGCAATGATCTGTCTCCATAACCAAGCAACAAAAACACCTCATAAGCAAATAATGGAACCTAAAATCATCAACAGTATAAGATAGTGAACATGTTCTATGAAACTAGCATTCTGTTTATTAATCTCAAGTAGTACAGTTCCATTAACAAGCACAAATTTGGAACAGCAACCACAGTTAAAATCAGATAAGCATAAAGGGATGCTGATAAACTCTTGTATAATGTAATTATTCTCTGTCGAAGTTGAAGTTGTTCACTATTGTAGGCCCAACAACAAGAAGAGACAAACTAGTAGCCCCAGAAACCAGTATGCATCAATAAAAACAGGTAATGAATGTGTTTTATTGGCACTAAGGTCTGAGAGTCTAGAGATAATCCCTTTTAAAGTTGGCATATCCAAATAGCGTACGATCCAGCAAAAAGAAATGACCAGATGATGATGTATTTTCTGGTTACAGAAACCATGGATCAGGATTCCATGGACTATGAAGATTTTATCTTCCCTTTGGTTACATTCCCAACACACAAAAATTGCAGCTTCCCGGCAAACTTAGTTTTCTTCCTGAGATTCAAAAATTCTTAGACGTATCTTTTCCACAATAAAAGAAGTTGAAGTTCAAGAATGTCTTGCACACCGATTGCTTAACTGTGATCCTAGTTATCTTCCTGAGATTCGTTATCTCATTGACAGATGCTAGGGGTATATCCTTGCAAAAGAGAGGCAAATCCATGAACAGCATGCACATAAACTGCAATCTTACTTTTTCCCCTTTATTTTATTTTAAGATGTTGAATCTCAACACAGTAATAGCGATGCTTAGATCAAGATCAGAGTTACTTGTCTCCCTGAGATTTATGTCAAGTTTGAATCCCAAGTTCTTAATCACCACTCTTAGACCATGAGATGACCACATGACCAACTGGAGTCATATAACACCCAAACCAAAGGGTTGGTTCACTTTCTAATTTAAAAACTTTAATCAACCAAAGGAGTCTGGTCACTTTCTACAATAAACTTTAGTGAACCACTGCTAATCAGAAAGTGTACCAACACCTTATACTTCCAGTTTTCACAAATAGCATAGTCTTTTTGAATTAGAGTTGAATATGGCAATAGATGCAATTACACTAAGTAAAGCATCATTATACATTTAACTTTTGAGAGGGATAAATTTGAGCCTTCCACAAGGTTCAAATGTAATTGTTTCGACTAATTAGGCTGTTTAACATGTTCT
>DF360124.1:41831-57207 GCA_000787875.1 Solanum virginianum | reverse complement strand
GTGTACATATCTATAAAAAAATATAAAAAAGATAAAAATAAATTAGGAGCGGAGGATTAGATGCAAGTGGGATAGAATTTTATTTATTTTAAAAAAAAATTATTTTTTTAGGTAGGAGTGGAATAGGGGCTGAAGTTTAAACTTAAAAAAAATATTTTATAAAAGAGATAAAAAAATAAAAGGGGCGGGGATTGTTTGGAGGTGGGGAAATAAGAGTAGGTGAGAAAAATATTTTAAATTTTATTTTTAAAAAAATAATATTTTTTCGGAAGAATATTTATACTTTAATCTTTTACTTATAGAGTGGGTGAGAAAAATATTTTAAATTTTATTTTTTAAAAAATAATATATTTTTTCAGAAGAATATTTATACTTTAATCTTTTACTTTTAACTAATATTATTTTTTTTATTTAATTTTTGTCAATGTGGCATGTCATGTGGCAAGGTTTTCTCTAATAAAAGAGAGAGTGTATTACACACACTACTGAGGTGTGTTTCTCAAACTAATAAGTGATAGTTTAGGTGTGTTTCTCAAACTTCTAATACTTTAGGTGTGAAACTCAAAAAAGTGGTATAGTTTAGGTGTGTTTTGTATACTTATCTCTTTTTTATATAACAATATCTAATTGAACATAAAACTTAAAAAATTTAAAAAAAAATTGCATTCCAAAAGTATCCTTTTATGTCAATATTTAGAAGGAATATGATATCTATGGCTCAGGCGAGCAAAGCAAGCTTATATTAAAGGCCTTCCGGCACAAAATATACGAATTTTTGACCAAAACAAATTATTATTTAAGTTCACCAAAATAATATGTTTTTAATTTTTTTTTATAAAATTAGTATAAATATATTTTTCAGTAACGTTTTAGGTTACATTTTATTTAACGATATTAACATAAGAAACTTTACTGTGTATAATATTTTTAGCATAATACATATTTCACAGTAAAGTTTTATAATACGTTACTCTAAAATACGTTTTATACATAAAATGTTACTCATAGTAACGTTACTTAAGAATTCAAGTAAGATATCTTCTCCACAATTTCTTATTTTTTAGCTTTTCTTTCAACAAAATCAATCACTTTTTCTTTTATGAATTACATCAATATACAATAAGATCATATATAACTAAAAGCGGGAAGACCTAAGACTGAAAGTTGGATTACCGTTTTATCCCTAGACCACTATGTATTTATCCTTACGTCATTACTTATTAAATATTAATTTTATTTTAATTATTAATTATAATAAGTAGGTTCCTTTCACTACATTAAAATATTATAAATTATTTAAATTTTTAAATAGTAAATAGTAAATTTTAATTCACTTAAACCTTAATTACATTATTTAAGTTCAAAAGAATTTTTTTGCAGGATTAGATAAAAACAAAACGTCAAAACATTTGAAATTCTTGGCTACATTAATTTAGAAACAATGAATATTTAAAGGAGGCTGCCTTTTTAAATGTTATCATACTAAATGCTAATAATATATAGCTAAAATAAATGATAAGAAAATAATTTTTTTTCTTATTGTACAACCTTTTCCCAAAGTTTATACATTTTTGAAATCATTACAAATAACTAAAAATCGACAATAGGAATTAGATTAATATATATAATTACTATGAAAACTACATGTAGTAGCTTATGGCTTTGTATGATTTTCTATAACACTAATATTTTAAGTTGAAAGAATACTTTAAAGAAATAAAATAATTTCATGAAGAGTCTTTTGCACTACCCTCATTAACTATGCATACAACTTAATTACATGTTTCAGTTTCAATTTTTCTTTTTACACGATTAGATAAACAAATGTCAAAACATATCAAATTGTAGGCTACATTACTTTAGAAATGATGAAATTTAAAGGAGGTTTACTTGTTAAGTATCATCATACTAAATGCTAATAAAAGCTTAAATAAATTATAGGAAAGAATAATCTCTTATTTTAGAAGCTTTTTTAGAAGTATATATATTTCCTGAATGATTATAAATCACTGAAAATCAATAATAGGTATATAAATTAATATAAACAATTACTTTGAAAACTTACAGTAACATATGACTTTGTATGGCTTGCTATAACACTAATATTATAAGTTTAAAAATATTTATAAAAAATAGTGATAATTTTATGAAGAGTCTTTTGCACTACCTCATTAACTTATGAATCACTTATTAAATTATTAAATTTCAATTACTCTGAGGCCTATCATAGTTATATAATATTTGGAGAAATTAAGAAGTTGAAGAGTTGTCTTTTCATTATTCAATTCAATATGGACTATTTATATCTATCAATTTTCTTCATCACCTCACACTTTTGCATCACTATTTTTATTCAATATGGTTCCGTATTCATGTTTAGGTGAATATTTTTTTTATTGATCATTTCTCCTCTTCCTCTTATTTCAATTTCTCATTTTTAATCCAATATGTTGACATTATTTTCATAATTTTGTCTTCCTTTTTTGCATAGAAGATTTTTTGTTCAACCCATATTATAATGCATAAAGAAAAATTGACTTTATAGTGTTTTAATTTGTGCATTTCAAGTTCTCTTTATCAGTGATTAGTGTACATGTTTAAAGTTTTCTAATAAACTGCGGGGATTATTGCGAAGCATGATCGATTAAACTAATCAGAAATATGTATATAAAATTGGTAATGATCTACTATCCTTACATATATGTTGATCGAATTTATGTACAACTTTTACAAAACACTACTCTACTTGATAACACGTTCTTGATATGTATGCAGCTCTAAGAAAACAGAGGATGTTCCAAAGTTTATACATTTTTGGAATGATTATAAATAACTAAAAATCGACAATAGAAATTAGATTAATGTATATAATTACTATGAAAACTACATATAATAGCTTATGGCTTTGTATGATTAATTATTTTTTTCTATTTATTTAAATAAATAATAATTAATTAATTAAGTATATGGCAAAATGATAATCCAACTTTTGGGTTAAGAGCTTCCACCTTTAGTATAATATGATATGATTAGCATGGAATACACGTGCAACGCACGTGTTCGAATACTAGTATTAAATGGGTCAAGACCCAACCCGATTTTTAACCCAAAGTAAATTTAAGTAGGTCATGACCCAATTTGATATTTTTCATTTTCATCTCACCAATTTCAGCCCAATCCGTCAATTTGATACCCCTAAATTATATTGGGATAGTTACACTGAGGGACACTTCATTTAAAATAATTACAACAAAATAATCTTTCATTGTATAAACATGTATAGTCAGTGTATATTGTGTATCATAATGTATATTTGGTGTATAGCTCATGTATAAGTAATATACATTGTATAGTAGTGTATACTTTGTATAACTTGTGACAAACTATATTGTTAGTCATGTATAATGAGAGCAATTTTTTATGTAAATAAAATATGGGCTATATTTATTGTAAATTAATTAGTTTTTTTTTTTTTGTGTGTGTATATATATATATATATATATATATATATATATATATGAAATGTCCCCTAACGTCATCCCATTATTAATTAGTAAGCAAACGATAGTTGATATTACTGCCTACAGATTTTCTTACCGTTTGGGGGTTGGTTGTGTTAGTTCAGGTGACCATATAGTCAGATGAACCTTTTAGGAACAAGAGACCAAAACTTATATTAAAACTAAAATGAAATAAATGCAAACAAATAAGTATAGGAACAAAGCAGAAGCTATTATAAAAAACAGCTTTTCTTGATCTGGGACTGGGAGTGCGGTTCCAATTCTTAGATTCCTAATATTACAGTAAAAATGGTGCAGTTCCAATTCTTAGATTCCTAATATTACAGTAAAAATGGTGACTTAATTACTGGTTCATTATGGACACATAAATTTGGAGCACAAGAACGATTATTGAACTGCGGAAGGATGGTAGAGATAAGAATGGAAAGCATTTGCAAGACTTCTTTAATGTATGGACTGATCAGTTGCAAGTGCCTAATATGGCAGCATTCTCTGCTGAAAGGAACAACAAAATTATCAGGAAGATCGAGCCGAGGAAAAGGAAGGAAATTTCTTCTAGCTGAATACTTTAACTAGTGATGCTGACAGAACATGAAATCTTGATCTACAAATGAGATAAAGAAATGGCTCCAGAAATATGCAGGAAATATTTCAGTCATTCAGGCTCTATGGATATCATATTTATATGTAGGACTTTTAAGTCGATAGAGCAAAAACATATGAATGATATAGGTAATATTTTAAGCTTCAAACAGGAGCACATCAAGAAAAGGAACCTCAATATTGGTCCATCTGTAGGTTCTATGCAAATGGAGAAACTTACAGCACTATTAAGCAGAGGAAGAAACACGCTCGTGAACACCAGGCACCCATCCTTTGAAGAATTCAACGTCATCCACTGGTGGAGGAGACAAGGCGCCAAGGGGTGTAACAGTTATCTGTAATTAAAGGTAAGTAACATGTTAATGATGAGCCATCAGCAAGAGTCATCAAGCAACTTCCATCAAGTAAATGATTTCTACATACATATCCTTGTCGAAGGAAAGAGTAATCATTATCGCCTTCATCCACTAGTGCTCCCCTGACCTAGAAAAGGATATAACATAATAAATTCAGTAACTGTAGGCAGACATTTTACCCCACAAAAAAAACTATACCAAGAATATTTCAATGAAGCAATCCAGATTAACCAAAAAATGCAATGTCCTTGAGTAAATAAGTTTGAGTAAATAAGTTGAACCCATAATATTCAAACTGTAAGACCTTTTGAGTAGATAAATTGCTTTTTAATGGCTATATAAATTTATACTAATATAATTGTCCTGTCACTTCTGCAAATAGTCACCGTTACAATTGCTATTGCAAAAGAAGAATAAACAACAGAGAACTCCCTCAAACAGCCATCTCAGTGGAATGGGAAGTAAAACATGGGAACCTATGACTATTTACATAAAAGAGTTCCTCAGACGTACAAAGATAAGGCATATTATCAACCCATTCTGTTCATCAAAGGATTTTTTCTTCTTGACCTCTTGTTTAGAGAGACAGAGATAAAAGGACGCATAATCTACAATGCACTGATTCAAGGAAGAAAACCTAGAAGAAAATGCTACAAACCTCTTATCCTATCCCCTCCTAAAACAAGCGGACTGGAAAAAGAACTTAACATAGAGAAATATGCTGAAAAATGACATGGAGGATAAGAAGTCCAACATTGTGAGTGAGACCAGAAAAGGGTATTCCATAGCATGAGCAGGATCAATGATTTGAATAAGGCAATGATTAGAGCAAAGGGAAGAAATGCATTTGTGTGAGAGCATAATAGAAAATTTAGCAAATAAGTACTAGATAGAAAAGGATATAATTACTTCTCTCTTAAACAATGTGTGTTCTTGTTGTGTGCTTAAGGTGTTCTCTTCAACACATGCCTCTTGATTAGCAGATGAATCCATTTCCATTGAAGATAACATTCTTCCTCCTTGTGCTTCTGAAACAACTTGCCTCCATCCCAATTTGAAAATAGTCTTGCCTTGCTTGGTCAGGCGATAACCCTATCAATATAACAATCAATATCTTTTTGAAGTCAATAGCATACCTATTTTGGCAATTGTTGAATTGTGGGGCAATCTCAACCAAAACGTTCAGCTGTTTTGAAGTCAATGCCATATACCTTGGCAACTGTTGAATTGTGTGTACATCTTTACTAAAAGCTTAAGTTATTAAAGGGAGTACACTAAATTATACTATGTGTCAACATGCCCTCTCACATACAGGTTTGATCTTTTTTTTCCCATGAACTAAACACGTGGACTGATGACAATAATTAACTTCAATCATCGTAGGATTTCTATAAGGTAAATCAAAAAGATATTTTATTTATAAGGTAAATCAAAAGATCTTCTGTACTCCTTAGACTCCTTTCACTATTGTGAAATAATCTCCTATGTCTTCTTTCCAAAGTCTATATATGTGTATGGCAATGGTACAATAGTTGGTTTACCTTGTGATTGGCAACATCGGTTGGTACATCTATGTTAAGAAAGCAATTTCGAGGATAAGTATCATTCTTGATCTCAGTCAATATAGCTGTAATGATTGGCATGCAAGCCTCCGCAGCCAATACGAAATCATCAACCTTGCTTTTTCCACCAACCCTAAAGTTGATAAATCACATTGAAGAAGGAACAATTAAAAAGTAACTTGCCTTTGTGCTAACCCCAAGACAGGATAATGTGATGTACCATACCATTCATATGACAATGACACAGAAGGAACACCATTGAAGAAAGCCTCTCGTGCACCAGCCACTGTCCCTGAGTAAACACTACATCACCAACAATGTATCCATTAACATTAAGCAGCCCATGGTTTTACTATAATACAAAAAGGCAAGTCTGCTGAGATGCTATAGTATTAGTACTAATAGCTGAAATAAGAATTACTGCAAAACGGAAAAGAGGTAATAATTGACCACTTCATGCAGAAGGATCAAAAGGCTAGATACAGAAGTTCTACTAACATGTGATAACCGCAATTGCTACCCATATTAATACCGCTGATAACCTGCAAGCATAAATTGACATGAGTACACAGTGTAATGCGACGATATATGTTAAGTTTTAATACATACAGACTATATTAGGAAAAGCTCCAATGCAAACTATTTAGACGTCTATAGCATGACACAGCATTAAGTATCACAAATAGGTCCAACAGAAAACCCTACCAGCAAATGAATTGTTAGCCAGTTACCAGAAGTATCAGAAATGGGTCTACCTAGCTAAAGAGGACCAAATGACCTACAAAATTCTGATCTCCCGTTGTTTCTTTTGCTGGACCTTTGCTCCTAATTAATTGGAGTATTATCCCAGTAGGAAGCTAGTTCACACATGTTAGAAACATCGCTATATATTTTCGGAAGTTCTCTTCAATCTTTTCATGGTTTACCCCTGTTTACAAAAGTATTTTCGCATTCGTTTATTTTTATCACTAAGGAAAATTCACTTGTGAAACCATAAATGGCTGGGAAAAAAATAATATTAGTTGGAAACCAGTAAAACTTGTTCATCTTTTTAAGAAATTAGGATAGCAAATGAGGAAACGAAGTTTCAGTAGCCAGTTCGTTTCTGAAAAAATATTTTCTAGATTTACTATACACACACAGACTGTACATATCGACAAATACTTTGAGCAACAAGTGTTGAAGCCAAGTAGTATGGAAGGAGTCAAAGCAATTAACAGTTGAATTCCTTCAACCTTGCGTATGAAAAGCAAATCAGTTTCGTTACAAAGAAGAAAGAAGCAAGAACCAAAAGCAAGTTTTAACTTTTGTTTGTTCTGTGCAACTTTTCATGTAAATATTAAGCTAAATGAACTTTCTCTGTTAAAATAGAAATTTCCTACGAACATATATGTGACGAATGAAGTTAAGTGCTGTATGACTACATCACAGTGAGGCAGAATAATTTGTCAAGTATTAGAATCAAACGCTACCAGATCAGGTACGAAGGGGAAGAGCACTTTGGAGAGACCAATGGAAGTGGAGTCTGCTGGGGTTCCTGCCAAAAGGAAAACATAAAGAGTATGAGGGAGAGAGAGTTATGACAAGCAGTTATGAGAGTATCCTGAAAAATGTTATGCTGAGCAAGCAGTATCATTCTGAATAATCAGAGTTATACAGCAAAGTAGATAGACATGAAGGGAAAAAAAGAGAAAAACAAAAAGTAGAAGATGTCAATTTCCTTCCCCAACACCAGACAAGAAAAATTGCCAAACCCCCATGTTTCGCCCAGTCAGTTGAAGATCAGTACAAAACTCTTGCTCGCCTTTTTTCTCCTTTTGGTCGAGCAAAGCAAGAGAATTGTCAGACTCTCACCTGGAAGTGGGGTCTGAATAAATAACAGCATTAACTGAACACAAATTTCGGAACAAGTTAACTTAGTACCAAAATTTGGCAAATCAAAAGCAATCTCATATATATTTGTGGATGACAATATGTTAATACAGTCTGGCATTAAAGGGAAGTGAATCATGAACCCCATATCTTTCTACCCAATGGTTCAAATTCACAACAAGAATGTATGAAATCATCTTATGACTATAAAGCATTGTGATAACCCATCAAACAACCATTTAATAGTCACCGTTCAACAAAGACCACAAAACAGGAGATAAAACTGTAACTAAGCTAATTCTAGAAACATGAACCATGAGCCTAGAAAAAACTGAAATTGTCTACTATAATTGAGATTCAAATGAATTATGAAAATTAGCTTATTTACGACCCTGACTAACCAGAAACTGCAAAGGCCGTTGCTCCACTGATGTCCACCTTCTTGACGGAAATAGGGCGTTGCCATGAGACACAATGGCTAACAGCTGATTTTTCACTGAGAAAACGAGAATAAGAATGTCATAAATATCATTATGTATCCAAGTAGAGGTTTATAGGAACAAGAAAAATTAGTCTTAGATGTCAACAAATAACCAGAGAGAACAAAGGGAGCATAACAACAACAACAACATACTCAGTGTAATCCTACAAGTGGGGTCTAAGGAGGGTGAGATCCGCAGACCTTACTCCTACTTTTGTGAGGTAGAGAGACTGTTTCCGATAGACCCACGCCTAGAGAACAGAGGGAGCATAGTGAAGCAATTAACAGCGAATGAGCTGCCCAGAACTTTCATTTATATCAGGTCTCTAGTCTTTTTCTTTTTTCTTCCGATAAGTATTAATCAGATATTTAATTTCAAACTACAACCATGACTTCATATCAAAAGTTGTGGTAGAGAATATCAATTAAATTAATGATCCCAAAATGTTTGTTGATGGTCATAACAATTGTAACTTGTAAGCAATTATTAATGATAGAATTTACCTAGGCACTTGAGCAAATTTAGACAGACATATTATGTACATTGAGACAGGATATATTAGGTTCAGACACAATCACATAACATGCCTTTTACTCAAGGAACACAGAGAACTAAAACGGACCTTAAGATGAAATGGTTAGTTAGTATCTTCCATATCAAAGATTCAAATTAACCTAAATGTCACATTAGATACATTGTAATTGTAATGAGTTCAGTTGAAACTATAACAACCTTAGTAGAAGTTTGAACAGAAAGATATTGTTTCCAGAGAATGGTAATGACGAAATTCTCATCCTTCTGGTTGCAAGTGAGTGCGGAGCGAACATCTAAATCAAGCTTGAGTACATTTTTTTCACCCATAGTATTATCAGGTTCTATCAATCCCCATCTCTATAACTCAACAAATGAAATGGAAAACAAAGAAACAAATCTATTTATTTTTTTTGGTAATTGTGGGAACACAATTACTACTAGTATGGCATACATATAAGCGAAGCTTTCTTGATTGTCGGATCCCAGTTTCTTAATTCGTCAAACTTTACTTAGTAACGATGCCATTAAGTTTTCACCACCATAGCTTTTGTGATTTATGACAGTGGATATTCAACATGCTTAACTGATAACTAGGGGTTTCTTTTTTTTTTTTTCCTTTTTCTTTTTTTGATAATGATAATGTCTAACCCATCTTGCAAGCAACTCGACTAAAATCATTGGGCACATGCTACCTCTGGACTTGCATAACTCTTGCCATCAAGACTTAGCAATACTAAATAAATGACCAAAAGTCCTATTATCATACTAAATAAATAGAAGTTCTCGCCATGGAATAAACTTATCAAGGATACGAGTAAGAAAAGAAAAGTAAAGAAACAAAAAAGAGTAAACAACAACATAGGAGGGCAGAATGTATGCCAAACATATGACATTGTTAGTCCAAATAGAACAGGAAAAACTAAAACAATGCTCCATATATTCACTTTTATTTTTCCACTAGTACAAAAATAAATTTTCATTTTTACTTGTCCCTTTTTAACATAATATCGAGCAAAAATAATTATTTTTTTCTCATGTTTAACCTTAGGGTTGATTACTTATTCCTCAAATCATTTTTCAATACTTGATAGTAAATATTAATTAACAAAGAGACAGTGTGGTAAAATAATCCCGTCAGTCATTGTTTTATGTCAACTCCATAAAGTGAACGGGGAGAGAGTAGAGGAAAATTTACAATTTTGTAGAAGTGGAAGAGCAACACCAATTCCAATACGAAATTGAGAAAAATTATAGAGACGTACGAATCTGGAGCAGAAACGAGGACATTGAAGAGATTGGAGGAGACAAGAACGCTGACGAGTGATCTCAAACCGGGAGCATCAATTCCGTCGTCATTTGTCACCATCACCGACGGCTTATTATAATCGCTGCCCTTCTCCATTTACTTTCTGCTTTCAATCATCAAATGTGGAATACTACTCTATATTTAAATAACATACCAAAAGAGTGGCTACATGTGTGACCAAAAATTTCATTATTTTTAATTATCATGATTAACATTTTTAATATTAAAAATAAAATAAAAAATTACAATAAAAAAATTATAAAAAATTACAAATATATTTTCAAACTACTCAAACAAACATGTCACGTTATTATATAGGGTAATAATAAAAGATATAATCATTAAATCCCAAAATTGAAAAGTATATCACGTTATTTTTCCTCTGAGAATAATAAAATTTTATGTAAGAAAAGCTTGCAAGTAACAGGTGATGTAGTTTTTTGATAAATAATTCGTCTGTTAAATTTGCACATCTCATAATATAAATATAAAATTCAAAAAATTGAGTTGTAAATGTATAATATTTTTTCAATTCAATTTATATGATATTTTTTTCTAATTAGTTCCAAAAAAGAATAATCATATTTTTATATTTATATTTAGTAATTGTCTTACTTTAAAGCATCTATTTTATTTTTAATAAAATAATTCATAATCATATAAATTCATGTTACTTATAAAATTTAATTAAATTTTTTTTTTATGTCACCTCACCCAGCAAAGCCACTTGCTCAAAGGCGGAAAAGTTACACATTGGTGGATTTCCTACGTATTAGTAACTAGTAAAGGGAATATTCTCACCCCAGAAAAAAAATGTTATCATGCTTGATTGGGTGGGCGGTCTACCCAATATTAAAGTACTACTATAAAATGGCGTAACAAAAAAATAATAATAAAAAATGGGCCCTCTACTATACTTTTCTAGAGTATTTTTTTTGTAATTTTCTGTACATTGAAATTCGATTACATTCGAATTTGTGTCGCATAAAATTTTGTTAAGAAAAAAAATATTTTCTATCAAAAAAATTGCATTCCCAAAATTCAAATTTAAAACTTCTGATTAAAAAAAAATAATTTCGTCTACTGCAGCACATTTTTAGTGGTTACTTCTCTAGAGGATCGATCACATAGTTGAATGCTGAGGAGGTGCTTAACATTAATTTCCTAAAACTTTTTCATTTTTCCATATTTATTTTGGAATTCTAATTAATTGAATGTTGCATTGAGAAACTTTACTTTGGAGAATAACTAAGATTTGAGTTAATTTTTATTTGTCACTTATTTTTAAAATAAATTTTATATTTATTTATTATTTTTAATATATTAAAAAAAATTTCATGTTTTATTCTTAGTATTAGATATTATTCTTTTAAATAGTGAGAAAAAATAAAATAATATTTTTATATTTTATTCTTAGTATTAGATACTATTCTTTAAAACAATGTGAAAAAAATTTATATTAATAATTATTTTTAAATAGCGTGTTAAAATAAACAATGACAAATAAAAATAAATTGCGGAGTAATTAGGATAAAGGAATATTTCTTCATCTTACCTCACTTGATCTTGGTGACCTAAGTTTTGCTTCTTTTTAATACATGTTCCTATTTTTTTTAAATAAAAAATTATGTTGTTTTAATAAGTAATCTTTCTTTTTATATATACAAAATTAAAATAAAATTATTTTGTGAGTGATAAAAAATTTTTAATTCCTCGGTCAATCTAACTTCTCTTTTAATATTAATATTTCTAATTTGGATATGTCCAAATTTTTTTAATGAGCAATTTTAAGCGTCAACCGCTACAACCAAATACGTTTTGATTATAAAAATATACAATTAAATATATGATTCTTTTCTAGACTATATATATAAAAGTTGTCATGTGCATGTGCATGTGCATCCTCACGATACTATATAGGTCCGCCTGTGAGTTAGTAATTGTAAAATTTTATAGAAACTTATTGTCATATTCTATCATAATTTTTTTTTCACTTTTACTTATCATATTTGAATTTTTGACATATTTATTAAAAAAGTAATAATTGGTATAATTATTTTATCACATTATCTTTATTAATTGATATTTAGTATTAAATTTTGAGAAATAAATAAATAATAATCAATGGTAATTTTTTTTTTGATATTTTAAATATTATAAATAAAAAGTGTTTTTCTTTTGGAATAGGGAGTAATTGGCACATAATGCCATCAATAGAAAATAGGAATTGCTTCACAATGAATAGCTACCGAGGGATAGGGAAAAAGCAACATCACACTAGCATTCAATATGATATCCTTTGATATATTTATATATTATTAAACCATGAGATACTAACAAGATCTGTTTATATTTTATTATTTTTAAATTTTATTTATGAAATTATATTGAATATGTTATTATTATTATTAAACTAAAATACTTTTTTTTTAAAAACTAAAATGCTATTCCAACAAAAAGGAATTTTTATATTTTTTTATATAATCTAAAGAGGCTAAGGAAGGACATGCCTATTTTCCGCTAGAGACATTTATGATATTTCTTGCTTTGTGAGCAAATTGTATTTAACTACTTTTCAAGTGTACCTTTTTGTTGTAGGGCATAAAAACCACCCAACATCTTGCTTTGCCTCTTTTTTTCGGCTCACATTAAATCCTTTTGGGCATGTGGGCCACTTTTCTTGTTTTATTCCACACTTTCTTCGTTTCAAATAACTACAACGATAACATATCCACTAAAATTTCATAAATAGAATATGAAGAGGATAAAATATACATAAATCTTATCATAATTTCATAGAGATAAAAAAACTATCTTTTTTATTTGGAATATCATATAAAATTAATTCAATTGTAAATTGTTTATTAAAAATGAACTCAGTCTTATTTATTTAGATTTAACAAATTAACTGTTTAATCATTTACTCGCTTACCCCATTTTCTTTCTTTCTTATTTCGTGCATGACACTAGCATCACTACTATGAAACAATTCTCTTTGATATTTTATCGATATATTTATTTTTCTTTATTGAAGATGACACTAGCATCACTACTATGAAACAATTCTCTTTGATATTTTATCGATATATTGATATTATATCGATATTTATATATTTAACTGATAATTCTCTATGATACTCCATTAGTATATCAATACTTATTGTTATCTTGTAAGATTGAGCTCTTTTTTCAATAAATAATTACAAAATTATTAAATCACAATCTTATTTATTGAATACGCCTCAACTATTCGAATTCGTGTAAAACTACCCTTCCTCCACCTTTTGGCTCTAAAATGCCTTCGGCATTAATCTATTGGTTCATATTGATCCTTTTTTTTTCTTTAACAATTTCTCTAAAATAGAATTATTAAATATTTATTCATTATATTACCTAACCTGATTGATCCAAATCTAAACCCTTCTCAAATAAATAATAAAAAACACATTCATATTTTGACTTGATACGTTTGAAAGTAATATTAAAAAAATTATTAATTTCTTACTATCTTTCAATTAGCCTATATTAAATCAATCTTCCATTTATTAATTTGACTCACAATTGGGGATTCAACTAAAATACATACCGACACTGCTTATCTAAAAAAAGATTATTATTTTTTTATTAATATAAAGTTTCTATTAATTATCCAATTCTCTTGTTCATTCCCTCTTTATATACTTTTTGCAATCTCTTATTTTTAATTTGAATATCAGAGAGTCAAATTTGAAAGAAACTCTCTTCTTCATATTTTTTCTGTATTATTATGGAGGGGCGGGAATGAAAATATGAGAAAATATTATTTTTATTTTTATTATTTAGTTGAATATGCACAAAAGAAAAATATTATATGTACATAGTTGCTTAATTTAATCATCTTTTATTGAACTAATTATTTTTTTTATGTATATCTTCATTATTTTTTCTTTTTTTCTTCTTGTTTAAGTTGAAAAAAAAAATAAAAAATGATGAACAAGATTCAAGAAGGAAAAAGTGGAAGAGAAAGGAGATGGGGTTGGGGGGTTTGGGAGGAGATGAGTGTAGAGAGTAGATGACTAATCTCTTTTTTCTTATTTTCAATTTATTATAGAACTCTAAATTATGAGATCATATATTAAGTTATTTCAAATTATTTTAATGAGAAAGACCTAAAATGTCCTTAAACTATGAAATTTGGTACTATTTTGTCCTCTAACCACCTTACAAGTGAGGATTATTAGAAATAGGCGGAATGATCTAATTTACCCTTATACTTGGTCTCGTTTGTCACATAGAACCTTATACTCAGAATTTTGCCAACTGTCGTTTGTCACATTGAACCTTATACTCAGGATTTTGCCAACTGAATTCTTGTATCCACCAGAATGAGCTTCTGAACCCTTAAACTCGATTAAAACGCGATTTTTAAACCCCTTGTACTGTCATTTCCATGTCATATATTTTAATGTCATGTCATAATATCTCTATAGCTATTTTTAATTATTAATAAAAAATATTAAATAAATGATAAAAAATAAATTTTCTATTTTAAGAAAATTAAATTAAATTATTTTTCTCTCATCTTTCCTCCTCCTCCACCTCGTCACATTAACTCATATAAAACTTCAAAAATACTCATGAAATTTGGGATGAGAATGTGCAGGAAAAAGACATTGTGATTGGATAGTGCTATTCTAGAAAGAGCATGCACTCACATTTCTTCACAAAAAATGTTTTCACTTTTGATTTTTGGATGATTATTTTGTATTTCTAGTGCTCTTCTTTTATTTGCTTCTATTTCCTAAGCATACTAAGCACTATTAAATATTTTTCTTTATTGAAGAATGTTTTGATGTTAAAAAAAGTTATTAGATCTACCACTTTATAAATTATAGCATAATTTCATTTGCAATTTGGGGAGAAAGAAAGTGGGAAGAAAAAAGAGAGATGAAAAGGAAGAAAGAGAAAGACATTGGGGGTGGGGAGGTTGGGGGCGGAGGCGGGTGGAGATGGAAAGAGAGGGTAGCTAGGAAGAAGAAGAAATGAATTATATTTCATTTTTAAGTATTGTGTGGTACTTCTTTTTTTTTTTGGTCAAATATAAGTATTTCACGTGCTTTTTTTAGTGGAATCACGCTTCTTTGCCAAGTCACAACTAAGC
>DF360124.1:937-22192 GCA_000787875.1 Solanum virginianum | reverse complement strand
GATCCCGTTCTGTATGGAGTCTCTAATTTCAGCGATCGGATTTGGGAAAAAATTGCACGTGTAGCCTCGGAATGGAGAGGCGACCCTGCTAGAAAAAAGAATCGACAAAAAATATTGCTAGAAACAGGCACACGTGCCGGCGCGTGAAGCAAATCTCGCTGGAAAACTGCCACTTCCGGCGGCGCGTGAGGGTGCGTGAGGCTATGTTTCCGGTGGGTCTGGCTGGATTGTGGTCGCCCAGACTATCCGAGCCTAGTGATGATGTTGGTTTTCGCACAACACCCACAGAAACGAAGAAGACACCAACCAGCCACTGGAATAGTGATGCTACTTTTCTTTTTTTTCCCTCACGAATGCTCTGATACTATGTGAGAAATATGAGAGGAAAATATTATTGAATTGTTTATTTACATGTATGTTTACATTACTACATAAAGACCCTATTTATAGACACTACAACCTAATCCAACTAGGAAAGACCATACTATTCCTATTCCAATTCTAAATAGGACTATGTAATCCTATTCCTATTCTAACAAGTCATAACCAGGGATGTATATTGCTAAGGAATGCTATAATTTGTGGCAGAAGGATCTCATCTGTGAAATGGTCACAAGACTAAATAAATATCAAATTGTGGCTGAAGAAAGCTCATGTAGGAACCTGAGAAATGGTCACAAGACTGTAAATAATTATCAAATTGTGGCTGAAGAAAGCTCATGTAGGAACCTGAGAAATGGTCACAAGACTGTAAATAATTATCAAATTGTGGCTGAAAAAAGCTCATTAAAACAGAAAGGAATTTCATGTATAGATGTTGGGAGGGTGGGCTGATGATGGTATAATGAAAGTTCCCTACTCTTCATATATATAAATACAAAGATGGACTGGTGTTTCCTTTTTTTGTTTTTTTAGGTTTGGGTAGTGAGTATCTCATTCGACTTTGGGTGGACGTTATTCTCTTAAAATGTTTGTTGCTACTATCAAATGTTTGTGGCCTCAAATCACCATACTCTGAAACTGAAAAGGACTTGCAGAAAAATCACATAATTTTAGAATTTTATTTGTTCAAGAAATCTGAGTGATTTTTTTCTTTTCTGTTTTGATGATTCACTCTCCTTGTTTCTTTATCTAACTTTGGTTATTGGTTGCTTCTTAGAAGTGCTGATAGATCAAGTTGGTTAATTTCTTCTCTAGGCCTTTCATAAATGATTCCTAATTGAACTCATTGACCAATAACTACCCTACTTTTACAATTCATTTGGCATTTCCATTGCCATTCTTGTGCTCCGACCACTGAAGAACCAACAAACTGTGTTCCCTGTTAAGAATCTTTTCATCAGCCACGGCTGATACTGTCTCAAATTGTCCCCCTCATTATTCACTGCTTTGCTTGCCATCCGACTGCACCTTGTCCCCTGTCCAATTTATCTTTCAGAGCTACACCACATGCTTTTATTGTTGGCATAAGTGTTTATCCTCTCTGTTCTGATTGCAATGTCAAGATGGCTTAATTGGGGAAAGCAGAATTGATCATTCTGATTCAGATAAATTTGTAGGTTTGAGATCTTAACTGCTGTAGGTCTTGTTTTTTCTCCTTTAAAGTAACAAAAAGATGCTGTAAGCTTGCAAGTTTAGATAGAGCTTCTTTATCATTACTATTATTTTTTTTTGGGTAAAGAAGTCTAGATAGAACTTCTGTAAGTGAACCTCAGACAAATGCAAAGCTAGACGATACAGATTCTTACAGAAAAAGTGATGCAGATTCTTTACTATTCATAATGATTGAGATGAACAATTGTCTTTCCTCTGCTAAAATGGTTGGTGATTTTCTCTTATCCTATGTTATATCTGAAAAAAATTATATAACAAGTTTATCTAGAGAACAAATTAAAACTAAAGAGTGAGTGGTCAAAGTAAAACTTAACTGCTGCTGCTCGCTTATCTCAGCTCTGATATTCCATCCTGTACATAAAAAGCATTCAGAATTGTAACTTTGCTTAAATGACTTTGCAGGAAGCAAGGTTCCCACAGCTTCGGACTTTGACTGCAGAACAGAGAACGAACTTGAAAAGCAGCTTCCTTTACTTTGATGATCCTAGCTTCTGTGAATGGATGCGAAGTTTGAAAGTTTTGCCACCTGAGCCTAGTTAAATTCCCTAATAGAACGTTTATTGGCAAATCTTCAAGCAGCAAGTCCTGAGAATTGCATTTGGATGTTGTACCATCGGGTCCAATAGCATAAACACACATAGTTGGGTCACGGGTGACAGAGCCTCCATCTCTCAACCTTCTGCTGATTCCTGGTTATCGTGCCTGGAAATGAGCTCTTCCATTGTGATCCCGTTCTGTATGGAGTCTCTGAAACTGAATTCTTTTGAAATAAAAAATTCACTATTCTACGTACCCCTTACCCTGTGAGATTTTTTCCAGTTTAGGGAAGCCAAAGGGACATGCATTTTTTTTGAGTGATTTGTAACAACCTTAGTACAAGTTTGCAGTTGGCTAGCCTTATTAGTACATAGTTGATGTTATGAATTGGTTAATTCTGTGTAGACATCAATGAAGCATTTCTTCAGTCCACAATGAACTTCTATGCTATTTTTTGCTTGAGCTTGCATTTGGACATATGATATGAAGTTATGATTTCAAAACATTATTTTGACATATAATTTAGGATCGTCACAAATTCTCTAGAAAACTTGGGAAAAGATTGTTTGTACCACGTAAAAAGTAGAACATAAATTTATCGATCCAAGCAAATGTATTTTTGTATCAAAATGCACACCATGGTATATAATTTCGTCTTGGTTTTACTCTTTATATGTTAAAAAAATGTATTTATGGTAGGCATTGGACATAAGCGAGTTGAGGGGAAAAATTAAAACTAAATGTGGATGGCACAGTAAAAGTCAGCCCTGGACAAGGGGGATTTGGTGGTGTCGTCAGAGATCACGCAGAAAGATCTTTTTGGCGCAACCCATCGAAACAGAGCTTAAGGCACTCTTACGGGGACTATAACTAGTTATAAGGCACAACTTCATGTCCTTGCATGTTGAAATAGATGCACGGGAAATCATTGAAATGCTACAAATAGGTAATCCAAGATATACTAATCTCATTTGTGAATGCAGGTCATTGTTGAACAGGTTGGAAGCGTGGAGCTGCATCATGTGTTCAGGGGACATAACAAAATAGTTGATTTGAAGACACGACTGTTTTTGTAGTTCCCCATGTGTTTGTACAAAAACAACAAAGTGCAGGAAACTATCTATGGTAAAAAAAAATAATTAAATATTTCCTATGAGGATCGGAATGTGGTCCAGTTAAACAGTTTATCGTCTTACTCTCCTTTGTTAGGTAACTTGCCTCTAGGCAATAGCCAAGGCTTGCTATAAATTTAAGTGCTAATATATATCTCACTTAATTACCAAAAAAAGAAAAAGAAAAGAGATCTTTACGAAATAGCGATTAAAATTAGAAAGAGTATTTGAAAATGAAAGTTATATTTGAACATAAAAGTACAATTTAATTTTAGAAGTGAAAATTTTCTAAAATGAATGTTTTTAATTTCAAGTTTAAAATTGAAATAGTGGCCCAGTTTGATAAACGAACTCTTACTATTCGATATAATTTTCACATATTATTTCATAAAAAATATTTGAGCCAAAATCTAATGTTATTTGTGGATATTAAAATCTTGCATTGTTAAAAAAGTAGCACACTTTTGGTTGGTTAGTTAGGAGTTAAGACTATAGTATAAGTAGACCATTGGTGCCTTATCGGTTATCTCCTCATATAAATCCCCAACCCCTACTCTTCTACTCTCTTTCCGTAACTTAAATTTCCCACCGGAAATAATGGAGCTGGTGATTTCACCGCCGTCCGTTGACTGGCCCGCCACCGCTGTTAACCGGCCTTCATCTTTATTCAACCGTCGTAACACTGCTGATGACAAGGTCCGAGGTCTAATTGGCGCCCGCACTTGGCTGCAAGGAGGAGAGAAATCCTCGTGCTTGTTTGGTTTTGAGCAGAAAGAAAGCCGGAGGAGTAGGAGTAGGAGGAGAGTGATGACTCCAATGGCATCTTTGGGAGGGTTATTGGGAGGTATTTTTAAGTCTTCAGATTCTGGAGAGTCTACAAGGCAGACGTATGCACCAACAGTCTCACTTATCAATGGAATGGAATCAATGATGTCTTCTTTATCGGACACTCAATTGAGGGAGAAGACAGCTGCTCTGCAAGAAAGGGCTCGCCGCGGTGATTCCTTGGATTCCCTTTTACCGGTGAGCTAATTGAACTTACGCAAGTTATATTTATGAACACCATGCTTCGCAAAAATGTTTAGTTCAACTTTTGTGAGTCCTCCGGAAAAGAATGACTATACTTGGGAAAACTATAATTTTAAACTTAATGAGATTGAATTTCCAAAGCTTTCTCAGAAGGAGGAACTGAGGGAGTACTGTTTTTCTGGTTTTTCTTTTACTAAAAGTTGGAATGAGCTTTTGTTTCTGTGATTGAACTATGATTTGTTTGCAGGAAGCATTTGCTGTAGTCAGAGAGGCTTCAAAAAGGGTTCTGGGCCTACGTCCTTTTGATGTGCAACTTATAGGTAGAATTCCCGACTATAATGATGTATAGAAGCTTGTCTTAAGAAATAACTAAACGTGAACATGTTCAACATGCATTTAAACAGATTCTGCTAAGTGTTGCATTACTGAGAGCAGCACATTTCTGTTTGCACATGAATTTTATATCTGCGAAAAAATGTAAGAATATGGAATGGTGGAAAAATAAGAATATTGGAGTGTGATTGAGGACATAAGCTCCTATTTTATGAAGTGACTTTTTCAATTTCTCTTGCAATTTGGATCAGTTAGATGAGTATTATCATGAAAGAAAAATCGGACAAGCTTTCCTCAACTATATCTCCTTTAATTAGATATAAATGGTTTTTTCTTGTTCATGTTTCGGTTAGTTCATCATCTGTTATATAAGAAACAGTCTCATATAAAATGAAGCAATTATTTGATAATCATGCGAGTGATGCACCTTTTTTCTTTTTGTTTTTGGTGTAGGTGGTATGGTTCTCCACAAGGGAGAAATAGCTGAAATGAGGACTGGTGAAGGAAAAACTCTTGTTGCCATATTACCTGCTTACTTGAATGCTTTGACTGGAAAAGGAGTTCATGCGGTAACAGTCAATGACTACTTGGCACGCCGAGATTGTGAATGGGTTGGTCAAGTTCCCCGTTTTCTAGGGCTAAAAGTTGGCCTCATCCAACGTATGTCTCGTTATCTTACTCTATCTTAGATCTTCTTTAAATTGTTTTTATCTTAACATTCTGATCTTTATGCTTGCAGCTCTTTCCATCACTTTTTATTAGCTACATCAAAGCTCTTTAAGTTTCATCCATTTGTATGTTGAAATCAAATTCATCCATTGATGAGTACATAATTAGTAAATAAGTAACCTCTAGCAGGATCAGTCTAGGTCCCTAAGCACTGAGAAAAGTGTCTTTCTTTACAGAAGCACAGGAGGCACCCTAATAGCAGAAAATTTGATAAGAAGAAGAATCTACACCAGTTTTGTGCACTAAAACAGAGTAAAATGTCAACCATTTGTGGCTTCAATACTTATCTTTTGCAAGTTATGGTGCATATCATGGAGTATGTTTGGGGTTAAATGAGGGGTGGAAGTTCAGATGAAACAGAAAATATCAACAGAGAGCAGTGAATGTTTTCCAGTAGCAAGAGCACTTCTATCTCTACAGAAGGTTGGGATTTTGAATACCATATTTGAATAAAAATGTGAAAGGTCGTAGAAACTAAAAAGTTTTTGTTTTTGGTACATTTTTGGAACAAATACAATAATCCAATTGATATTGACTAATTGTTTAGAATTCTCTATCTTTTGTATACCAGAGATTTTCCATAACATTAGTAAAAGTTGTTGAGATGGTGGAGGCTTTTCTTTTGGGGGGGGGGGTGTAATCAAGAGTAACGTGGGTGGCTTGCCAGAGAATACTGTGTGAGAGAGATGAAGGCCATATTGACAGTGCATGGTGGGGTATTCACAAGCTCCTTTGGGCACACCGTGGAAAGAAGAAGAGAGAGGAAGGAGAAAAAACAACCCATGATAGTGCGTGTGGGGGGGGGGGGTTATGTAACAATTAATAAAGAATAAGTCCACTTGATCAAGAGTATAATCCTGTGGATCAAACTATTGGTAAGGGCTTATAGAAAGACATGCTAGCTAGACGCTCTGCCAATTGACTACTCCCTCTATCCCTATTTGTGTGGAGCACTTCTTTTTTTAGTGTCCCTACAATAATGCCACCTTTCTATCATTAGAAACAACTTAACTTAATATTTTCCATTTACCTCTAAGGTTTGTTTTAGACCATAGAAGTCTTTCTTCTTTCTTTTGTGCCTAGTCAAATGGTGTCACATATATTTGGGCAAAGGGAATATGAAATACAAAATTAGCAAGATATGGTTGACTTAAGTTTTTAGTAATAAAAACTGACCACTTGCTTTAAGAGATTAAAAAAGAAAAGAAAGTAAAACACAAATCTATACTTAAACCCACTAAGACATACCTCCAAGCATGCATATTAATAGTAAGGTCTTATTGTTTACGCTCTGGTGACTGGTGTGACATTTTAGCCTTTATCATCTCAATTGTCTGAACATTTGGAGTTGAGCAACTTTTTTGTGCTCATATTTTCTGGTAAGAGGTCAATATTCTTCTTTACATGACAGTAATATTCAAGACATTCCAAATAAGAGAAAGGAATAACTAGTCCAAGGTGTCGTAAATTGTGCTGATTTTCTGCCATTCTACCATATTTTTCTTATTTGTTAGCCATGTATAGGTCAAAACTTTTTATTTCACTTAGTTTTCTGACATTTAACTTACATCAGAGACAACATTCACTTCATACCATGTTCAGAGAAACTGTATACTTATATATTTTTGTTGTTTAAAATCTTAACAGTTGCTCAACAAAATATTCTTTGAGTTAATTTCCTGTCTAAATTCTGCACTAATTTCTCCTTAATATTTCTGGGCTAGTTTCTATTTAACAAAGTCCCTCCATGTTAATTAAGTGATACAATTTGATGGGGCATGAAATTTAAAATGAACCTGTATATTGGATGAAAGGTAATATTAAAGTATTTTCTGAAAAGTTAGTTTAATAGGAACTTGAATATTTGTGAATTTAAATTCTTAAGATTTTCAAAAGTTTTTAAGTAATCTTAATAGTGGACAGATCATTTCAAAATGGAAGGAGTGCAGATGAAATGAAATAGGAGTAATGTTTTTTCTTTTTGGTTAGTCAATATTGGTAAATTATGTTTTTACTTGGTCAAAGAATAAGTTAACTTACCGAAATAGCATGATTCAATTTTTATAGTGGTGATTATTTGATTCTTTTAGCTTTTCTTCTTCTTCTTTTCCTATCCTTCCATCCAATGTTCCATTTCCATAAAACTTAAAAGGTCGGATATATTTCACATTTAATTCAAGCCAGGACTTCCATCCAATGTTCCATTTCCATAAAACTTAAAAGGTCGGATATATTTCACATTTAATTCAATGATCATTATTTTTTTAATTCTTAATTATTGTTATTGTCATTATATTTTGGGGGTAATCCACGTGGTTTACTTTTTCTTGTTAAGATTATCAAGTAGTGTTGCAAAATAATTTTTCCCTTGCAAGGAGTCAAGGCCATCTTTATAGCAACAACAACAACAACATACTCAGTGGAATCGCACAAATGGGGTCTAGGGAGGGTAAAATGTACGCAGACCTTACCACTACCTCTTAGAGGTAGTGAAGTTATTTTCGGGGAACCCTTGTTTCAAAAATCCATAAGCAGAATAAACCAGATACGTAAAAAGGAGAAGGAAGAGAGAAACAAGGAAGAACGATTAATAACGAAAGCAATGATAGAAAGTAAATACTGTAAAATTAACACAGATAGGACAAATACTGACGCCACAGGATATAACGACCCGCTAAACCTACTAACCTATCCCTACTATCCTATTCGCCTTCTACTCTAATACGCGACCTCTACTTCTTTCTATCCAAGGTCATGTCTTCGGTGAGATCAAGTATCGCCACATCTTGTCTGATCACCCCCCCCTCCAATACTTCTTCTGTCTACCTCTACTCCTCCGTGTAGCTTTTAAATCCAACCTCTCGCATCTCCTAACAAGAGCATCGATATTTCTTCTATACACATGTCCGAACCATCGCAGTCTCATTTCCCTCATCTTGTCAGCCACAGGGGCCACCCCTAGCTTCCCCCGGGTGGTCTCATTCTTAATCTTACCGCTCCTAGTATGTCCACATATCCATCTTAATATCCTCATTTCCGCGACCTGCATCTTCTGAACATGTGAGTTTTTGATTGGCCAACACTCCATTCCATACAACAAAGGTGGTCTTACCACCATTCTGTAACACTTATCTTTAAGTTTAGGTGGTATCTTCCTATCACACAATACTCCAGAGGCAAGCCTCCATTTTGTCCATGCTGCCCCAATACGATGTGTGACATCATCATCGATATCTTTACTACTCTGGATGATGGACCCAAGATATTTAAAATTTTCTCTCTTGGGAATAGATTGTGTCAAGCCTCACAATACTGTCTGCTTCATCCTCTCAATATTAAATTTGCACTCCAAGTATTTAGTTTTGGTTCTGCTCAGTTTGAACCCTTTGGATTCCAAAACATGTCTCCAAACCTCCAATCTATCATTAACTTTAGCCCGAGGCTCATCAATCAAAACTATGTCATCTGCAAATAGCATACACCATGGAACCTCCTCCTGAATAGACCTTGCCAGCTCATCCATCACCAAGACAAACAAAAAAGGGCTCAACACAGATCCTTGATGAAGTCCCATCTCAACAGGAAAATACTCTGAGTCTCCTCCCACCGTTCTTACCCGAGTTTTAGCTTCGTCGTACATGTCCTGTATCACCCTAATATATGCCATTGGGACACCTTTCACCTCTAGGTTCTCCATAGGACATCCCTCGGAACTTTATCATAGGCCTTCTCGAGATCATTGAATACTATATGAAGGTCCGTCTTTCTTTCCCTATATTTCTCCACTAATCTCCGAACAAGATGAATCGCTTCAGTAGGCCACCGTCCTGGCATGAATCCAAACTGATTCTCTGAGATGGACACTACTTTTCTCACCCTCATCTCCACCACTCTTTCCCAGACCTTCGTAGTGTGACTTAACAACTTGATACCCCTGTAATTGTTACAGTTTTGAATATCAGCCTTGTTCTTGTACAATGGAACCATTATACTCCTCAAGGGCCATCTTTGTCCTTTGTAATTTCTAGTATCTTGTATTCTGACTAGTTTTGAATGCTAATTTTTTATCGCAACCTTTGAATGCTAATTTTTTGATTGCTAACCTTTGAATGCTAATTTGAAGTATCTGTAATGTTCTAGTTTCTGAGGAGGGTTTTCAGTACTTAATTTAATTTTTGATTGGAACAGAGAACATGACAAGTGAACAACGGAGGGAGAATTACTTGTGCGACATCACTTACGTGACTAATAGCGAGCTGGGCTTTGATTACCTGAGAGATAATCTTGCCACGGAAAGTAAATCTTTTACTTTGTTATAGTTTGATATGTGTTGCTTAACGTTCTATGTGCTCTGAAGTTACCAGGATTTTCCATGTATATCTGGCCAAGTGATCGTGTCTTTTACTCTGCAGAGTGTGGATGAGCTTGTCATGAGAAATTTCAATTACTGTGTGATTGATGAGGTTGACTCTATTCTGATTGATGAAGCCAGGACTCCCCTTATCATATCTGGACCTGCTGAAAAACCTAGTGATCAGTATTATAAAGCTGCTAAGGTGGCGGCTGCCTTTGAGCGAGATATTCATTATACGGTGAGGATTGAATTCTGCCAGATGATATATCCATTAACCAACAGGATTTCAGCTGTTGCTGAAAATTCTCATTTTGCTAAACATTTGACTAGGGATCTTTCACTATGACTTTATATTCTTGGTTACTTTCCAGAAACAAAAATTACATACAGGAACATAATATTTTTGCTTGCTGTGAGTTGCAAATCACTTTAATTACATACTCCCACTACAATTGCAGGTTGACGAGAAGCAAAAAAATGTCTTACTGACAGAGCAGGGGTATGCTGATGCTGAAGAAATTCTGGATGTGAAAGACTTGTATGATCCGCGGCAACAGTGGGCATCATATATTTTGAATGCAATAAAGGCCAAAGAACTTTTTCTTAAAGATGTGAATTACATCATTCGCGGGAAGGAGGTTCTTATAGTAGATGAGTTCACTGGCCGAGTCATGCAGGTGACTTTTTTGCTTCAAGTGTTTTAGCTTGACTAAGTTAAGTAATTGAAGAAACTAAAAGAAGTTCTATATCTAATTTATAGCATAATGTTAGATGCAATTGTATCATTCCTATTTGGAAAAGCATTGACTAATCGGTTAGATGTAAGTTTCATTGAGACCCATCTCCCACTATTCTGGTACATGAGCATGCCATGGTATGTCTTAGGGTGAGTGACAGTTAACCCTCACCCTCTTTTTTTTCATGGAATGCATTGTGGGCTGTGAGGGGAGATGTAGATGACAAGAGTTTGTTGGCTCACACGCTCACATGTTCCTATCGTTTATTTTAACATGAACTCTATTAATCAATTGCTCCTACTGCATGTTTTGGACTTTGGTTGTTTCATGTCATCTCACCATGAATGCCATTAGATTCATTACCTTGGATTGAAGTTTTAGCGGTATTCTATTAATTAGGTTATTATTGTTATTATTTTTTTGAAGTTGCACTACAATAAAAGTTTACAAATTTGCATGTACTGAAGCCACATGATTCTACTTTTGTCTTAACGTTGTATGTGAAATCGTGCATCTTTGCACAGATAATTCCATAATGTAGTCAGTGGATTGTCAACATCGGTAATACTGTAGGGTTATGTTTTCCTCTAACCTGCATACCGTGCTTTCTTATATTATTTTAAACATATATTGTGTCTTCAGAAGATA
The DNA here is from genome assembly GCA_000787875.1 of Solanum virginianum. Taxonomy (NCBI): domain Eukaryota; kingdom Viridiplantae; phylum Streptophyta; class Magnoliopsida; order Solanales; family Solanaceae; genus Solanum; species Solanum virginianum. The sequence goes on along the minus strand of DF360124.1, from coordinate 11,099 downwards.
CCTTAATGATTGGAAGTGAGCAGGGTTGCAGACTTCTACAACACTCTTGCTCACTAGCATTTGCCAGCCCGATGTCTGGTGATTAGCCTGTTTATGACATACACATTTACAGTCATTTATAAGTTTTCAGGGGAGACGTTGGAGTGATGGACTTCACCAAGCAGTGGAAGCGAAGGAAGGTCTACCCATTCAAAATGAAACTGTAACCTTAGCATCAATTAGCTACCAAAACTTCTTTCTCCAGGTTGGGTTCCCTTGGCAGATATAATACATTCCCATTCTGTTAAGTTTTGCCTGGATTTTAATATCTGTCATTCTGGGGGCTAAAAATTGTGATATTTGGTTTAATGAGCTTGTAGTTCCCAAAGCTTTGTGGCATGACTGGTACTGCTGCGACAGAAAGTGCAGAATTTGAGAGCATTTACAAACTCAAAGTAACTATGGTGCCTACAAACAAACCAATGATAAGAAAGGTAAGTCTTATTAAGGCTTCCACTTTAATGATTTTTCTTCACTCAATGCTTTCTTAGTTCACGAACATGAAACTCAGAGGTAATTAGCTGCGACATGCATCAACTTTCATGTAAAATATGTCTATTTATGCTAAGTAAGAACATGATGGTAGTAACATAATTGGCACGTTAGAATCAATGCTCTCGTTATGTAAATGCTGTTGCCTGAAATGTAGCTGCTATGGCGATAGCTGATGGCCAATGCCACAAAGCAGTCCAATTGGCCCTGTGAATAATAAGCCGAGCATTAAAAAGTGGTCAATCTATTTGCGGTCAGGGCCTGGCCAAAGCATCCAATGTTAATGTAGTAGTGTTAGCATTGTAAAAGTGACTTTTCAGTGAAACGTGTTTCGAGTCAACACCAGTCAATTTCATGATATTTCTCATATGATGCTGTATGCAATTGAATAACCATACAGGGAATATATTTTTCAACCAAGTATGTTGAAATGAGGATGGCTGTCTAATGAGTGCTAGATGGTAATGAGAAAAGGGGAAAAGAAGGAGGTAATGTAAATATGCTGTTTAATTGAGCTAAAGACACAGATGGTAGAAAAAATGTTGTGGTTCTGAGCTTCCAATGTATAAGAGCCGATAGCAAATAGCTTCTGCATTTCAAGGGTGCTGGAGATGATATTAAAAGAAAAATTGTGACGTGAAATTGTATTTTCGCCGAGTCTCTGGAATATATCTTTTTGTTCTGAACTTAACAGGTTGTGTTGGAAATTTGTGTATTCCTATGCTCCTTAAAATTTCATTATACAATTACTAGGCTGTGCTAGAAATTTGTATATTCCTATGTTGCTTGTGATACTGAGAAGCGCAACATTATATGTAGTTATGTACTGCTTCAGAGTGCAAATAGAGGTGAATTGGGAGGGAGAAAAGGAATACAGATTACAGGGATAGGAAAACAGTAGTGATATTTCGAAGTTTTTTAGTTGCTGGGAAGGACCTCAAAAGGGTTGGAGCATTTAGATCTAACTTGTGGTAGGTACCAATGAGAGTATTCCAATTCTTTAAGAACAATGGAGGCTAGCTGCTGATGAGAAATCACTGTAGACAGAAGCTACTAAAACTAAGTATGGGCTTGAGGATAGATGGACTACCAATCGAGTGAATACACCTTATGGCGTCAGTGTATGGAGAACCATCAAATTGAGATAGACTTCTCTTAAGGTGGGCAATAGTGTGAAGGTGTCTTTCTGGAAAGCAATTGGTCGACTCATGAGCTATCACAGCATACATATCCAGATATCCTTTATTTTATGCATGAAAAAAGAGGCATTAGTGGCGAAGTTTGGTCATCACAGGGGGTGGAACTTGAGCTTCAGAAGATACCTTAATGATTGGAAGTGAGCAGGGTTGCAGACTTCTACAACACTCTTGCTCAATTTAAAGGGACCTATGAAGCTGAGGGCGGCATGTGGTGGCAAGGTGATACTCAATGTAAGTTCTTTTCAAGATAGAGAACTCAATATAACTAACAATCAGGAAGGTTGTTGGCCTTGGAAAATTATCTGGAAAGTTAATACGAAGTGACCTGTTCTCCTGGTTGTTGACTTGCTGGTCAAAGAGAGGTAGTTCTAATCCAAGACAACCTGGCTAGAAGGAGCCTTCAGCTGTGTTCTAGATGTAACCTATGTGGGGAGCATGCAGAGAGTGTCAATCATCTCTTTCTCCATTGTCCCTGGTCAAGCCAATTGTGGAGAATTTTCATCAATTTGAGGGTATCAGATGGGTAACGCCAGGAAAGGTATCTGGTTTATTAGACAATTGGAGTATAGAGGGGAATCTGTCTAGTCAAAAAGAGATGGAAAATTGTCCCAGTCTGTATTTGATGGACAATGTGGAAAGAAAGGGACCAGATATGTGTTGAAGACAACAAAAGCTCATACAGAAGATGAAGATGAAGATGAACTGTCTAGTTTTGTACTACTTTTGGTGTAAACAGGAACTTTTAGGAGATGCTGAGTCTATTTTTGATGTATTAGATTACATGTAGGATCTGAGGCTGCTGCATCCATTCTTGTTTTTGGCTCCCTTGTAAATTTTGGGGTGGCTTCACAACTTGTGCAGTCTACCTTTACAAGTATATATGAAAATGTACCTTCCTCAAAACATAGAAAATAAAATCCCCAAGCATTTGTTTTAGTGCGAGAAAAAACGATGTTTAATCTTCATGGAGTTATAGTGTGTGCTAAATGTCTAGCTTGAAGTGGATTAATTATTCCTAGTACCTCTGTTATGCAAGGGAAAGTCAGTTCAGCAAGCTCAGCAAAATAGGTAATTTTAAGAGGGGGAAATAAGGTAGACTGTTGATATATAATTAGCACCCAAAAGATTAAATGCACATGCAGGAAAAATGAAGGCCACATATCTTGAGATCTATTAATAGATTATTTCAAGTAGCTGTTATATCCGAAAAGTACATTATTTTCAACAGAATAGGTGTATGGGACGATTGCACCATCTCAAGTATATGTGTTTATGTCACAATTTTCGAGCAACTCTTGATTTTGTGTTTTTTCTCAAGATAATATAGGAGACAAGTTTGACATTTAAATGTGGTGTTTAATGAGGCAATCGAGCAAACATGTAATGTGCCAACTATGGAATTTTCTAAGGTAAATAAAATTGAGGTGAGATGAAAACAAGTATATAATAATTTGAAGGTGTTTTACACTATCAAAGAATTTATTCATAACTGAAGGAGTTCAACATAAAACATTATGGGGCTTCTGTCTGCTATTGACTTTCCGTAAATCGTGGTGAGCTTCTATCCCTCACAAGCTCAGTAGTTTACCTTTTTCTGGGGAGCAAGGGAGTTCTACCTGAATATTGACTGGGGCAAATTGCCCATATTGTGTTGATAGTGGATAACAAATACTGCAGGTTTTAAGTCTGATTCTGTTGAAAACCATCTGGATAGAAATTACAATATGGCTTCTGCTCAATCTTAGTGTAAAAGTCTTTTAATGATTGTGAAGAGTAGACATTGAACCATTAACTTTTTCATGATATCAACATGAGAATGTATGTGCTATTAGTGTTGCTAGTTCATTTCCAAAAGATTTTCCAAATGTGAAATTTTCATCTGTGAATAATTTTGTCTTCCTCTTTTCCCTTTTTTACAGGATGATTCTGATGTAGTCTTTCGTGCAACTTCTGGCAAATGGAGAGCAGTTGTTGTAGAGATTTCTAGAATGCATAAAATAGGGCGGCCTGTACTGGTTGGTACAACCAGTGTTGAGCAGAGTGATGCACTGTCGGAGCAGTTGCGTGAAGCTGGGATTCCCCATGAGGTGAGCTCTAAAGTTCAAATATGACTTGAAAGCAAGGATTTTGAAAATTATGGTCTCCTTTTCTCATGCTGATTTTTCTTATATTATTTTAAACATATATTGTGTACTATCAAGTGCTCCAAGTTAGTTATCCTCCAAAGATTTTTTAATAGACATTGTTTGTCCAAGGTTCTGAATGCAAAACCAGAAAATGTGGAAAGAGAAGCTGAGATTGTGGCACAGAGTGGGCGACTTGGTGCAGTTACAATTGCAACTAACATGGCAGGTCGTGGGACAGATATAATTCTTGGTGGTAATGCAGAATTCATGGCAAGACTGAAGTTGCGAGAAATATTAATGCCAAGGTTGTTGCTCCATGGATTATTTTTGTTCTCATGAATTCTCAATAGATGCACGATTGAATGCTATTGCATTAGAATTAGAAATCTTTTCTCCTAAGAGGAATAAGTTGGTGTTTCTTATAGCAGTTGATGGCATATAGAATTTGTGTTGTCCCTACTTAATTTTTCATTTAGGAAAATTAATACTAGACTGAGAAAGCACTGGCTAATGTGAATTATTACCTTACAATATGTCATTGCTTCAAAGTATAACAATGTTTAGTGAATAATATGAATGCTGCAGAGTTGTCAGACCAGCTGAAGGAGTTTTTGTCTCTGTAAAGAAGCCTCCTCCAAAGAAGTCATGGAAGGTTAGTCTTGAGTCTGATTTTGCAAAGCAACTTCAGAAATATTCTTTAATTGTGATTACTATGAAATTGATATCCACATAATCATTCAGGTTAGTGAAAGTCTATTTCCATGCACACTATCCAAAGAAAAGACCAAGCTGGCAGAGGAAGCTGTAGAAGTTGCTGTCAAAATGTGGGGTCAGAGATCGTTAACAGAACTAGAAGCAGAGGAACGATTGTCTTATTCTTGTGAAAAGGTGAAGTTAAATTATTAATTATACCGTCCTTATTTTTGTCTTGACAAGGAAAAAAGAAATAGGAGTAGGTATATATGGATTTTGTGGTAAGATGAGGTATATCTACTAGTACTCATGGGCTGGAGATATAGCCTGTTTGTACTCTGAATTTTAAAAGAGTGGATTTATTGTCCAATGGGGATAGCTATTTCATAGCGAGGTATGTCTTACAGAGGAAAATTCTAAATTGAAATGGAAATCATTAATTACTGAGATTGTAGCGTACTAATTATTCCAAGCTCTCCAAAATCCAACTTGATTATATCCTTCCTAATATGTCAAACTACAAAAATATGTTCATACTTTTTCCTTCTACTGTTTGGAAAGATACAATGCACTCAAGCATATTTGGGAAACAAGTAGAATTTATTGTCTTTGATTACTCAAACGTATTATTATGTCACAGGGTCCTGTTCAAGATGAAGTAATTGCAAAGCTACGCAGTGCTTTTCTAGAAATTGTCGGAGAATATAAAGTCTACACTGACGAAGAGAAAAAGGAGGTAATTTATACTCTTAAATTATCTTGGGTATTCCTTTTTAATTTCGAACTATGTGTAATCTTCTGAAATTTCCATTTCATATATTACCAGCATTTCGTCCAAGCATAAACCTCTCTTTGTTTCTGCTGCTTGAATATACTGAACATACATATGATTCTGTGGCACACAACTGCTACCTCTCACTCCAATATAAAAGAATCCCTTCCTCTAAAAAGTAGCTCTAGCCTCCAGTTTGACTCATTTATGCCCTAGAAAGTTTCTTCTCCTTTTTCCCTTTGATTGTATAGTCTTCCGACTTAATTTATTTTGACGTTCAAAGGTTATTTTGGCTGGTGGGCTCCATGTGATTGGGACTGAACGACATGAATCGCGGCGAATTGACAATCAGGTATTATTTTGACATTGCTATTGCAGTACATCGGTGCAAAACCAATTTCATCCAGTTGTTCATACCTATTCCGTTGGAGATTTGATTGGAATATTTATATGGGTGAAGCTGCGTGGTCGAAGTGGTAGACAAGGAGATCCTGGAAGTTCCCGCTTCTTCCTTAGTCTTGAAGACAACATATTCCGTATATTTGGTGGGGATCGGATTCAGGCAAGTAATCCTGTGCTCTCTCTCTCTCTCTATATATATATATTTTTTTTTTCTTCTTTTTTAACAACCATGGTGTTTAAGCCAGCTTGCGGGACCCACCCCACCCCGCGGCGACTAATTCCACAGATTACGTGCTACCTTCCGCTAGCCATAGGTACCAAGTAACTTTGTCGGCCAAGGTTTTCTGTTGGGATTTGAACTTGTGACCACTGATTATTGACCACTTCATGGTTCTTCTTGTAAAACATTGTTATGTTCATGCATTCAGGGGATGATGAGAGCTTTTAGAGTGGAGGACCTACCTATTGAATCAAAGATGTTAACAAAAGCGCTAGATGAAGCTCAAAGGAAAGTAGAAAATTACTTTTTTGACATCAGGAAGCAATTATTTGAATATGATGAGGTATTGAATAGCCAAAGAGATCGGATATACACTGAGAGAAGAAGGGCCCTAGAAGCGGATGACCTCCAAGCTCTCCTAATTGAATATGCTGAATTAACAATGAATGATATCTTGGAGGTAAAAGGATTTATTAATTTCTAAACTCTAAAAGTCAGTTCTTTTGCATATGAATTTGTGACATCTTTTTTCTTTTCTGTTTAAACATAACAGGCAAATATTGGTTCTGATGCTCCAAGAGAAAGTTGGGATCTTGAGAAGCTTATTTCAAAGCTGCAACAGTAATAATCTCTTGACAATTCTCTACTGTCTTTTTGTTCCTGACTTCATGCATTTTTCAGTATTTGTGAATCAAAGGAAAGGCATTGGTATCTAAAGAGTGTTGTAACCAGTTGTTGGCTTCATGTTCTTATAATTATTAACACCTATCCTGTCGTACTATGATTCTACTCTCACTGTTTGACCTTCGCAGGTATTGCTATCTGTTGAATGATTTGACACCCGATATATTGGCGGCTAATTGTTCAACTTATGAGGAATTGCAGCAGTATCTTCAGCTACGTGGACGTGAAGCATATCTCCAGAAGAGGGTCAGTTTTCTCTGGTTGTATTTGCCAATTTCCTAAATGTCCTTGCAGTTCTTACTTCCACTTAGGTTGAGTGTCTTGCCAGATGAACATAATTAATGGATTCTATACTCAAGTATTTAAAACACTCCAGCATTTAAAAAGAAATGGGTGGTGGCCTACTGAGTACTGGCAGAGTAGAGGGTGGGGGTTGGGAGGGGATCAGGCATGGGGATTTTTGCTTCAGCTCTTTCTCTATGTTTACCGAATTAAGGTGAGGTGAAAATTCTCATCCCTACAGAAAAGGTCATTACACATAATCTGTTGGACCTGCTTGTGATGGGAGATCTTGTTAATTTTAAATCCGAGGGCCGGTTAACTTAATATTAATTCGAAGGAGCATAAAAGTAATTGTCATTTCTCTCAAAAAACTAGTATTCTGGTGCAGACCTAAACATAAAAAAGATCCTTTCTAGCAATTTGTGATTCCAGAAGACGTGTGTTCACCCGATGCAATAAGTACCATTATTGTCAGAGATCCTATGTTTCAAGTCACTGCACCCTTCAATAGAATATTTCAAGTGGGTCAAAAAAGATAATCAGGACCTAAATTAAATGAATACAACTCTTAGCCTTTAATTGAGCCAGTTCACACAATTCATACTCCACATCAAGTTGAAATGTGGAATAGCCCTTAAAATTCTTTTTATTATTTTAGGGAAGTCCTTCCTGTACCTAAACTTCTACAATCATTAGATAGTTTGAGCCATCTCGTGGGATGCATATTGTTGAGGTGAAAATGGAAGAAAAGAAAAGGGTGGAGGAGAAAACTACCTCAAAGTCCAACTGCTATCTTAGATTATTTTCCCCCTTTTCTTGCACACCCACTATCCGTGATAAGAGTGGTCGCTATAGGTTGATGCTCAACGCTTAAATAGTCTAATTTCAACGAGTCTTTTGAAGGATACAAATGATTCACTGTCGACCTAGAGTACTTTTGGAAGAGTTCTAGATTTTTTAGGGCATCAAACAGAAATTGCCCTGGGAACTGGCCAAGATTAGTACTTTATTGGTTCAGATTATTTCACATGTCTTGATCAATATCTTTTCATCAGATTATTATGGTTAATACATTTTTCATCAAGTTCCAAGTTTTGAAGATTCTGAAAGGAACATTTCAGTTTCTCTTGATATTTTGGTGTATTGAATTGCTATCATTAGGATATTGTGGAGAAAGAAGCTCCAGGTTTGATGAAAGAAGCAGAGAAGTTTCTAATATTGAGCAACATTGATCGTCTGTGGAAAGAACACTTGCAAGCACTAAAGTTTGTTCAGCAGGCTGTGGGATTACGAGGCTATGCACAAAGGGATCCACTAATTGAATACAAACTTGAAGGGTACAACCTTTTCATTGAGATGATGGCACAAATAAGAAGGAATGTCATATATGCTGTTTATCAGGTTAGTATTCTTGACTTTGAGATCTACTCATCTTCAAGAAATTTCGCAGAGGATGCAATATTTTTGTTTGCTCCCCTCCCAATTAACCAAGTTTACACCTGATTTTTATTATTTGTTTTCTTTTGTCAGTTTAAACCAGTCATGGTGAAGCCGCAAGACCAGAAAAACAGTGCTGAGGTGAACAAAGTCAACACAAATGGGAGGGGTAGCAATGGTGCTACCAATCCGTCTCCATCAGCTGTTAGTTCACAGTCTAGCACATAAGACATTGTTATGGAAGCGACACTTTAGGGGAGAGCAGAAGCCATATGCGCTAGGTTCTCTCACCAACACAATTTTGAAGTGCAATGCATCCCAAGTGTCACTTGCAAGTGGAAATAAAGTTCCCACAGGACTGATACATTGTGAGTCAAGCAGCGCCTGATCTCAGCTAATATTAAGATACAAAATTCAGTAGGCCTCTGCAACATGGTATAGTTAGGCTTGAATACCATGTAAGTTGTGTTTCCATATGTACATGTCATTGTAAAGATTGATGAAAGCTTCTTGAAACTACATATTACAATCAAAAACTAGATGAACCTCCACAGTACACTATTGATCAATGTCTCTGTATGAATCCTCAGTTGCAATCATTCAAACTTATGGAGTATTTCAGTGCTGATAAATTGATTAAACTGGTTTCCTTTATCCTGCATGGAGCATATCATATCACACATTTAAATTTGGAAAAGTCCAGTTCAATATCCACAATGAAAAAAAGTAGAATTCCCCTACCTTAACACCAATGGCAATTGCAGTTTTAAGTTTAACCAGTTCACCCAATCTCAAAGAACCTCTTTTTCTGTCTTTGACAAATACAACCGGTACCTTTTTTGAATTAGCCAAGCTCTCCACATGTTTGGTCAGCAACCGCGGATGACAATCAGATGCAATTAGTATAACCTAAAGAGGGGAACAAATAAATGCATCAGACCAAAGAATATGCTATCCTGTAGATACTGAAAACATGCAGGCATTGAATTGGAAGAAGACACAACTACAATGTGGAATTGACACTTTGAAGCTCAATCATGTAGACCCCGTAGGAATGTCCAACTCAGGTAAAACTAAATGAAAAAAACCTGAAGTCGAGTTGAATGCATTTTAAGGGATAGTGATGAGCGTTCATTAGCAGGAATGGGGGGCATTCTCTCGAGCATCCGCGTCACTTCATTCACCCCTACTGAAAACTGTTGCTGCACAAATATCATATCAAATCAGCAACTTGAGTATGACATGAAGAGAGCAAATCATTTCAGCATCCTATATAATGGAAAGCTTTTGAAAAAAAAGTTAATTGTAAGAGGTGTCAGATTCAATGAAGATAGAAAACACTAAGTCCTCTGGTTTCTTCCTAATCATCATTATAATCATTAAGTTTGGGGATTATGAATCAAACCTTTCTCAATTTGCACACATCCCGTAATTGCTGTTACTAAGCTATTTCCTTCCTAGTCATATCTAGAGGAGAGTAGGAACCAACCTTAAGCCAAAGTTTCTCAGGTAAAGATATGTCAGATTTCCTGGCTGTCTCTATCTCCCTGCGGCAGGCAAAGCGTCATTAATATCTTTCTGCCATAAGAAAATCGACAAACAGGGAGAAGGATAGATAAAATTACCTCTTAATCGCTGTGAGGAGACGATCCAGTACTTCACCTTCATAGCAACTGGATGATACATCAGAAACACAGCCATTAACAATGCTTAATTACAACTACTTTGACTACTTACTCTCAATCGAAAAAAAAAAGAGAAGAATAACAAACGAGGCTTACATAGTCGACTGCCGGAAAGTATTCCGGCGAACGGA
>DF360125.1:52978-57978 GCA_000787875.1 Solanum virginianum | reverse complement strand
CTTCCCAAGCTTATAATTTACTTGAACAAGCAAACTTTCAATGTTTTCTTTCAATTTAACGTACACCAATACCTATACAAGCTTTAAATTTAGCTAAATTAAGATTAAAATCAACATACCTTATAAACCCTTTTAAGAGATTCAAATCGCCAAATTCAAAATACGAAGTGCTTTCTTGGTCAACCAATGCTTTCATGCTACTTGGGGGACCCAATATACTAGGCTTGTAGTATTAAAATCGTTGTAGAATCGAAAGACACGAATTTCCCCTCCTTTACTGTAGCTACCAGTAGCTCTTCCAGGTGAGTTCTCTCTTCTTTTTTTTTTGGAATTTTGGCTAAGTGTAGAAGCTTTGTTCTTGTTGAAGAATTAAGGCTACATATGTATTTAATAACCCCCTCAAGACCCCACCCCATACACTTGGTCTAATAGAAACATAACACATGGGGTGGGGATAACTCTTTTAAATTTTAAAGGCTTCGAGTCTTAAAATTTACACTTTGGTCCCCATACTTTTCCAAAAATTACAATATTGGTCCCAAATTTCGTAATCGTTCCAATACACCCCAATACGGGTTCTAACATCCTTCCCCCCTTAAGAACATTCGTCCTCGAATGTCATACTAACCTTATGAGTTGTGATAACAACTTAAATTGGTCCAGGCTTCCTGGTTGTTCATTCCCTTCAGACAGATAATCATTATCCCTTCTTGATGTTAAATTTTTTTTTATTGGTATCTATAGGAGTCATTACTGGTTTCGCAGTTTCAAGTCCTGTTTTTGATATTAGTGCAGTGTATTTCCTTTGATGCATTATCGTCCCTTTTCAGATCTTACAAACTCAATTCCTAGGGGTTCTTTAACTCTTTCAAGTCTTTTATCTTAAATGCTTCTCGTAATTGTTGTCTTTGCGTGCTGAATTTATCTGAGATTATCATCTGCTAAAAGCATATCATTGACATTTACAAGTATCATAGTTACTCCTTCTGTTTCTTTCTTGACGAATAGTGAATGTTCAAGTTGGTTGTGTTGACATTCTGAAGTTTAGCAGCTCTTTAGTTAGTTTGGCATCCCACGTCCTGGAGCTATATACTATACTCTTCCTTTAACTTAACAAAAGCTTGAGGAAACTGCATATAGATTTCATCAAACAATTCACCTTGTAAAAAGAAACATTAAATACATCTGTTGGATGTGTATACCAACCTTTGATGGTTACAAGAGCAAGTACAGACTTGACTATTTTTTTTTTAGCTACTGGTGAGACAGTTTCTTGGTAAACAATACCTTTTTGTTCACTGCATTTCTTTACACTTTTCAATATCCGCATTTACCTTATACTTCGCGTTATACGTCCCTCTACGACCAATAGGTTTCTTTCCTGCAGGTAATGGTACCAAATTCTCTGTATAGTTATCCTGACGTGCTTTTATTTCCAACTTCATAGTTTCCATTCGTCTAGGCTCCTGAACAACTTCCTCATCGGTGTTAGGTTCCGTTACTTCCGACATCCTGCTTAGATAGGCTTGACATTTAGGTGCTTAGCTGATCATACTTTATGTAATTGGCTATAGGATACGTGACTCCATCCTTGGTACTTAATGACACAAAATCTTTCAACCATAATGGAGGATTTCCACCTTTACTGTCTTCTAGTTCCAGTAGCCATAGGTACCACTTTATTAGACACCTGTCTTGGAAGTCTCAAGTGGATCTTCAGTTATTCCATTAGAAACATGTTCCATGACTTGTTCCTGTAGTCCTCAAGGCCGAAACGAAGGAAACCCATCTTGTAGTTCAGTGAGAAGTTCCCACCTTGACTAAGCAGCATCAATATCCCTCACCAAACTAAACTAATACCTGGAAAAAAAACATCCTTGTAACCCTGTATTGACCATCCTTCTATCAAGCATGGACTCTAGCAAAGAGCAACGACGGCTGGATATATGTAAAAAATGGAATGGTGATTAACAACAGCAGGGACTTCATGACACTTGAGAAACATGAAAGGTGTGATGAATAATTACATCAGCTGGTAATAACAACTAGTAAGAAATCTCTCCAATATTAGCAACAAACCAGTAAGGGCCAAAATACTAGGCAGCTAGTTTGATAAAAGATCTACTGGCCACAGAAACCTGCGTGTAAGGCTTTATTCAATTGTTGTCTCAACTGAGATCATTTCCTACAACCAATCTTCTTCTCCACCTACATAGCGTATCAGTCAAGAGAAAGACTTGTGTGGTTGGACCTGTGATTTGGTGATTAATGCTTGTAATACAATATCATTTACCCAAGATTGTTGAATTTGACTGATAAGATCATCGTGAAGGGTCAATAATGATAGATCCAAGTGCCTCCATGGTTCCTGGATAAGGCATCAGCAGCCTTGTTAACAAGCCCCTTTTGGGTAATCCATGTTAAAATTAAGAGCCATAAGCTTAGAGATTCCATACATACTCTTCAAAGCCTTTTTGATCAGTTCTGACTGTAAAATGTCTACTTGGCTGGTAGTGTGACCACTTGGTCACAATAAAGATTAATGTTAGCAATTTTCCTATCATAAGTACACACATTTTGGTGAGTGGGAGCTTAGGATTTACTATTGTAAGCAATGGGATGCCATTGTTGCATCAATACAACCCCAATACCAGTATCACTTGCATCAATTTCAATAACAATAGACTTATCATAGTCAGGCATAGCTGAACTGGAGTTGTTGCTAAGGCCTCCTTAAGTGTAGTAGTAGCTGCACCATCATTTCATAGATAACTACGTTTTGAGTAGGTCATGTAGAAGTTTGCAGATTTCTCCAAAACCTTTAATAAACCTTGTGTAATGCCCTGCCAGACAAAGAAATCCTCTCAAGTGTTTGATAGTAATAGGCAACTTTCAAGCTGAAATTACTAATGTTCTCTTAGGGTTAGTTGCTACTCCTTTGGCAGTGATAGAATAATCCAAATATTCAACATCTGATACCCCAAAACACACTTAGATGCCTTGAGAAATAGCCTATATCGCTTTATCAATTCAAATACAACCCTCACATTCTCTATATATGCATCAGTGAAAACCAACATCGAGTTCATGAGACTTTGAAATGATGCCAGTGCATTGTTCAAGTTTCAAATGGCATCACCAAGAACTCATAAATTCATAATGTCCTTCATGAGTTTTAAAAGCTATCTTATGTACATCATCTTTGCCATTCTTAATTGATGACACCTTGCTCTGAGGTCGAAAACACCTCAGCACCTACCAGTTCACCTACCAAGTCTTTAAGTATAGGGGTAGGAAACTTATCCTTTACTGTCAAGGATTCAAGTCCCTATAATGAAGATAAAGAGTCTCCAACCATCATCCCTTTCCCCCTAACACAACTTGTGAAGCATGTGGTCTTGGACTATGTTGGACTACCCCTTGATCCAACATCTCTTGTACTAACTTCTCAATGATATCCTTTTCCACTCCAGGATACCTGTAAGGCCTTTTTACTAACATACACAACAACATCTATGAGGGGTATTATATGGTCACAGGGCTGTCCCCTGAGGTGGTAAGGTAGTAGGAAAATTAAATTCACTCTTATATAGTTCCCTTAAACAAGTCAATACAGATGGCATATTAGTACCTTATATCGCCTGGGTACTATTATGTTGCAGTCCGCTATTGTTGATTAGTGACAACATATAGAAATGTCCCTGCTCGTAAGGCTTCTTATTTAACACACTAACCTAAATAGTCTTGAGCTTATTATTGGCTCCTCCCAGAACAGGTTTGTTCCCTTGATGCCCTAACTTAATGGTCCTGTTGCTGAAGTCCAATAAAACTCTACTCAATGTACTCAACCATCGAACCCGTAGCACAATTGTTCCAAGATTGCACTAGCCTTATATCCCAGCTTCCTTTTTCATCAATGAAGTTATGTGTACTACCTATGTCAATGAGTACCTGCAAAAGTTGCTTCTCATAATATCCAGCTACCCTAATTGATTGATACCCAGTACGTCCAGTGAATTCCTGTAAGGAACCAGTTATACACTTCTCTATCTCATCACTACTTTGATCCAATTCAAATTCTTTACCCATGATCATATGCTCTTCTTCCTTCAAAACTCACACACCGCATCGTAGTTTTTCCCTTAAAATTTTAGAAATCCTCGTCTAACATAAAAGGCCATACTATAATTGTTATTCTCACTTACTGCAGGACTTACTCCTTCGGATAACTGGTGTCTTTCGTGGAGGTATATATAAAACTCAAAGAATCTTTAGCAGAAAGGGGGAATCACCCTACTAACGCTGCTCTAACGCACGATTTAAGATCAAAACAAAGGGTAACATCCTAAATATCCTGTACCCTCCTGTTTATAGATGTGGTGCACAACACACCGATAAACAAGACTCTACTAGAAACGGTCTATGGACACTTCGAGGACTAACTGTTCTGATACCACTTCTGTCACGACCCAACCTATGGGCCATGACTAGCACCCGATTGGGCACTCAGACACAACTGCTAAGTCAGACTCCAATCATAATAACTATCTCATTTACAGAAATTTTGGCAGAGTTTCCTTTGTTTTATTAGCTAACCAAACCCTGCATACAGACAATCCCAACAACAGAACATACATATATATATACAAGCGGGTCAACAAGGTCACCGCTGCGGTTAGACCGCCCAACATATACAGCATACATATATAATATATAGACTGACTGACATGTCCCATACTCATAGGAGTCCACAGACCTCTAATACAAACAAACTGAACCATAAGATAGGACAGGGCCCCGTCGTACCCTCAAATGAACATAATACAAAATATAGAAGTAGAAAATATACCAAAAGTTGCTCCGAAGCAAAGAAGCTCTTCAAAAAAAATGGACAAGGGTCCTAAACTGGTGGCCCGCTACTCTGTGTGTCTGTACCTGCGGGCATGAAATGCAGCCCTTCAAAGAAAGGGGGTCAGTATGAAGTACGTATTCAAATATGT
>DF360125.1:8271-27366 GCA_000787875.1 Solanum virginianum | reverse complement strand
CGAATCGATCCATAATGGATCCAATAAACCAAGTCCTCTATTGTTTCAAGGACCTATTAAGAGGAATATTCAACTTAATAGTTGTAATTCTTTCCTACATTTGGCGATGCAGTTATTGAGTTTGAGTTGGATTTACTCTTAATTAGTTTGGTGCTTTATACTACTCCCAATATTCAATGCTCATGAGACAATAACTCTTAATCAACTAGTCTTATTAGACAGTGGTCAACTCAATTCATCACATCAACTATCAATTCTATGATTAGGAACATTCTTTTAGGGTTAGCTCATGACTCATCAAGATTCTCTATCATGCATCATTCCAACTCATAATATTCAAGAAAACAAAAGTAGAGTTAACATATTTAGGAACTCTATTGACTCTTCAGGCTCAAATTATACTCATTTATACCCATTTAAGTACAATATGTAAAAATAACAAGAACTCATTCTAGGGTTCAGGTAGAAAAGCAAAATCATCTATTTAAGTATTTAATTCATAAAAACTATAATACATCCAAGATTATATAGGAATACATTAGGATTTTAAGAAAACCCTCAAGAAACATCCATGGAGAACTCAATTCATTCACAACTCTATCAATTCAGGCTATAGAAGAACATAATCCATGTCCTATTTAGTCTTACATACCTAGAAATTTCAAAGAGCAGTCAATTCTGGAAGAATCTCTACTCACGTGCTTAGAACCCTAACTTTCTCCCATTTCTCAATCCTCTCTAGAATTTGTAATTATTTTTTAAGAGTAATACCCTTAGGGTACTGATAAGGAGTCCAAAGCAAGTGCAAAACGTCATGGGTTTTATTTTAAAAGGGTGGGAAAGCACAGAATTATCCTTCAAGAAAATATTTGAAAGTGGACCACGAAACCCTTTTTACGACCACGACCAGTGAAACAGGTTACGAGTTGTGGTCCTCTCTCGTAGAAAGTAGATCAACATTTTGATTTTTGTATCTCATTCTATGACTTGTCAGACAAGTCATGGAACAAGTTATAGATCATGTTCCCCCTCATGGAAATCAGACCCAAATTATGGATTTAGAGAGCTCATTCTATGACTTTTTAGATTAGCCGTGGAACAGGTTACAGGTCGTGTTCCATCTCTTGGACTCCCTTTTATACTTAGCCAAAATTTTCAACTTTGGAACACCTGTTACGACCTGGTTCACTGGTCGTACTCCAGACCATAACTCGTAACCCCTGTTATAGAACTAGGTCTGAGGAGTTGTTTCACTTTTAAAATTTATGGGGTGTTACATCATCTCCCCCTTGGGATCATTCATTCTCAAATGATGAGAGATCTAGGAACCTAGTCAAAGCACAAAATCTATCATGGGCTCCAATAATCAAACAACTCATAAATCACTTATGCAATCAGTCAATTAGGCACTTAGGCAAATATACAATCAAAAGATTAGCTCAATCATCAGTTGGACTCTAGAACATTATCGTTAGTCAGACTCAGAATAAGACAAGACTCAAAACATAGGAAAATCATTACTGTCAACTCTCTCATCATCAGCAGGTAGAAATAAATAAGGGTACTTGGCCTTCATATCCTCTTTGACTTCCCATGTGGCTTCTTCTACGAAGAGATTCCTACACAATACCTTGACAGACACAATCTCCCTGGTTCTCAACTTATGAACCTGATGATCAAGGATTTGAATGGGAATTTCCTCATAACTCAATCTGTACTTCACTCATATGCTTTCAATAGGCAGGACCAACTGCAGATGTAATGACCTGGTGTAATACCCCGCAAGTTGTGAGATTGGAATGGAACCTTTAAACACAAGCTAAGTTCTATTGTAATCCTTTAATACAAGCTCATTTATATGTTTTAAGGTCATCATGGGTCCCCTATATCAAGCCAAGTTTAAAGGAATTTCATTGGCTAAGCTTCTCACAAGAACCGATAGAAGGGTCAACTTTAAATGGTTATATCTCTTAGCACAAAATGAAATGGGTGGCCTATGACTCTGAAATTAAATCTCTTTGAGTTAGCTTTCCAACCCATCTAGTTTTATCACATTTAGAGTTTGAATGCAGAAGTTATACCCATTTTCGTAAAGCCCTCCTGTGTTGTGTTGCCTCCATTTTTCTAAGGCAAGCCACATGGGCACCCGTATGGGTCGTTTGGCATCTCACGAACCCTGGGGGTGGGGTATCATGAAATTTCTTCCCAAATTTATATTTAAAGTGTGGAATCACATCCTTAACTTAGTACCTTCATACGAACGCTTGTACAGCCTGTGAAGCATCACACGGTCCGTACGGGCTGTACAACCTTCATAGAAAGCACCCTTGTCTTGAAGCTATTTGCTAAAAATTTTCTAAGTATGGTCTCATGGGCACGTATGCGGCCTATGTGACTTCACATGGCTAGTGTGACCTCTAGTGTAACGTCACTTAGATTATTTTTTTGAAAATTTCTAAGCATGGTCTTATGGCAGTCACACGGATCGTGTAACTTTACACGGCCCGTGAAGCCCCCCGTATAGATGACTTTTTGTAAAAATTTTCTATGTATGGGTTATCCTTTGTCCAGTGAAAAATTTTACTAAGTGAGGGTTTATAGGCAAGTACACTAAACGTGTAATGCCACACGAGCTGTGAACCCTCCCTTGAAGTAGTGACGTGCAATTTTTTAACTCATTTCATTAATGGTATTTTTGTAAATATGATTTATTCTAATGATCTTTTGTGACTTCCTATGCTTCCTAAAGACTTCCTAATGACAAAACCCTATTCAAAATATTCAAATTCATTCCTCATATTTGGAAACACTCTTAAACCTCTCTCAAGAAACTCTTGTGGATTGAAGACTTGGGGATTCAAGGAAAGCTTTCCTCCTTCAAATTTCTCTTGAAAACTTCTTTATTGGTCAAGGTATAAGGGTTTGATCCTTGATTCCTTTCAATCAAGGAGTCCCAAACTATTTTCAAGTAACTTTCATGAATTCTTAGCTTGTTTTAAATTGAGGTTTTAAATATTGTGATTCCTTAAATTGAAGTACTTGGGTTACATTTATCTATAGATTTTAAGTTGACCTGAGCTATATTATGAGGGTTTACATTACATTTATAAAGTTATGAATATGGATGTCCCTTTAAACTTGTTTTATGTATGGGTATTCCATATTATGCTTTAAATGTGAATTTTATTTATGATTTTACTTGAATCCTATTATGTATTATTGAAATAAGTTTGAATGTATATTACCCATGCCTTTCTCATCATATTCATGGCATATGCATTCATGTACATGAGATTTTATGAAAGTTATGAAGCGAGTTAAGCTCGATTACGTTTTATGATATGATTTTGATACAATATTGATTATGACAAGAATGTGATCACATATATGTCTATGATTTTGGCCCATTAAGAAAATTATGGGGGTTTACACCACTATATTTAAGGGAGCATTGATTGGGGTTTGAGTGGGAGTGGGCTATCCCCAAGGGTCCATACTCACCTCTCAAGAAGGTGCTCTAAGGAGCTATCCCCTATGCATGAAAAGAATGTCATGAAGAATGTTTTGGCTTTTTTAGCATATTATGCATGATTATGAAGAATGTGATTTGGCCTTTAAGCTTAAGAATGCATATAATGATTTGAAAGTCTTATACCTATTTTACAAGCATGTATATATATGTATTATAGTGGGAGGACGACCTAGCACTGATAGATTGGTTGTCGGCGTGGACTATCCCAAGGGTAGACACAATCTCCCTGGTTCNNTAGGAGGACGACCTAGCACTGATAGATTGGTTGTCGGCGTGGACTATCCCAAGGGTCCATACTCCTTTCCTTGAACTATGTGCCTAATATAGGATTATGTTTATACCCCAAGGGGGAAAGTACATTAAGGATCTACCTTTGGCAAGTAGGTCACTTCTTATCGTTGTGAAGGAGACAATGGGGTTCTAAGGCATAGCTCACTTGGTCTCACATCGGTTATAGTCCCATCCTCAATATATATGAAGTACGAAGAGATTCCTACACAATACCTTGACAGACACAATCTCCCTGGTTCTCAACTTATGAACCTGATGATCAAGGATTTGAATGGGAATTTCCTCATAACTCAATCTGTACTTCTTATCATGGCATATTGATATACTACTTTCTTGTTATATGATTCTTTCTATATTATGTACCCTTGTCATCTAACATTGATTGCAGATTGGTAAGTCAAATGCATAGCATCCCTTATACTTAGTACATTCAAATGTACTAACACATATTTTTGCCTACATGATCTCACCATGTAGGGACTGAGGATTACGTTCATCCACAGTATGGTGTTTAGCTTGGGCCTCAAGTTTTGCTTATTGTGGTGAGTCCGATCTTCCAAGGACAAACCACCATATCCTCTACCTGTGGTGTTTTACCTATTTTACTTATTATGAGGGTGAGCTCGGGGTATGTCTTGGCCCCCGTCCTATCTTATGATTAGAGGGATTGTTGAAAATCTTGTAAACCTCTTTATGTTTATGTGCTAAGTGATGTATTTGGAGGATTATCTTTTGTTTATGGTTATGCCATTATGTTGATTATGAGCTTATGTTATACTATGGAAAATCCTAAGTCCCGTATTGCTTCCATAGAGTGAGTCATACTTACCCACCCCTTAGTTCTTGTGTGCTATGTGTTATGTGAAATTCATGTTAATCCCTATCCCTATGACATCCCCATAACGTGAGTCCTACTTTTCCATCCCTTAGAACAATATGTTTACTATTCTCATACGCTTCCGAACTGATGATGTGTGAATGGATGTTACAAGGCTTGTTTGGGAACTCTCGAGTTACCATTCACCATGTCACTAGGCCCTAGGTCTGGGTCGTGATACAGATCTCCCAAACACTTCTTACGCATGGAAATATGGAAGACTGGGTGGATAGCCACTAACTCTAGTGGTAGCTCCAACTCATAAGCCACATAGCCCACTCTTTTCACAATCTGGTAAGGACTAATGTACCTCGGGCTCAACTTCCCTTTCTTCTCGAATTGCATTACACATTTCATAGGTGGTACCTTCAAATACACCCAATTCTTAACCTCAAACTCTAAGTCTCTTCTTCTAGCATTAGTGTAAGATTTTTGTCGACACTGTGCAGTCTTTAATCCCTCTCGGATGATCATCACTTTCTCCATGTCTTGGTGAACCAAGTCTAGTTTAATCAATTCTATCTTACCTACCTCAAACCAGCCAATCGATGGTTTACATCTCCTTCCATAAATCGACTCATAGTGAGCCATCTGAATGGTCGAATGGAAACTATTATTACAGGCAAACTCAATCCGAGGAAAATGGTCATCCCAATTACCTTCAAAGTCAATGATGCAGGTTATCAACATATCTTCCAAAGTTCGAATAGTGCGATCTGCCTAGCTATCAGTCTATGGCTGAAAAGCAGTGCTAAGGTTCACCTTTGAACCTATGCCTTTCTGGAAAGATCTCCAAAACTGAGCAGTGAATTGGGCTCCTCTATCTAAGATAATAGACAAGGGGACTCCATGCAATTTAACAATCACTTATGTATAATCAGGCATAATCCTCTACAGTGTCAGTCGTCTTTACTGCTAAGAAGTGTGCAGATTTTGTCATCTGATCAACTATCACCCAAATCAAATCTTATTGTCTGTGGGACCTTAATAAGCCTATAATGAAGTCCATATTAATCATCTCCCATTTTCATTCCAAAATCTCAAATTTCTGAGCTACTCCACATGGTCTTGGGTGCTCAACTTTAACTTGTTAGCAATTCGAGCATGTAGAAACAAACTTAATAATGTCTCTTTTCATCTCACTCTACTAAATTTCTCTCTAGTTATGGTACATTTTAGTTGACCCTAGATGAATGGAATACTTGGAATTATGGGCTTCTACATGATCCTTTCTTGAAGACCATTAACATCTGGAACACACAATCTACTCTGGTATCTCAATATTCCATCTCCCCCTTTGGTGAAAGACATTACCTTTTGTTTAAGCACATTTACTTTCAATTGCAACATGATAGGGTCTTGATCTTGCTTTTCCTTCACCTCCACTACTAGAGATGATGCAGATCCATTATGCACAAGTACTCTACCTTTAGTCAATTGGTCTAGTTGGACTCCTAATCATGCCAGTCTATGAACCACTTTAGCTAACTCTCTCTTCTCTTCCTCCACATGGGCAGTGCTTACCATAGACAACCTGCTAAGATCATCAGCAACCACATTAGCCTTACCTGGGTGGTAGAGGATGCTCATGTCATCATCCTTGAGCAAATCAAGTCATTTCCTCTGCCTCAAGTTAAGATCCTTCTGGGTGAAGACACATTTCAAGCTCTTACGATTTGTGAAGACATCGACATGTGCTCCATATAAGTAGTGGCGCCATAGTTTGAGAGCAAACACCATCGCTGCCAATTCCAAGTCTTGTACGGGATAATTCTTCTCAAGAAATTTGAGTTTCCTGGAAGCATAAGCCACAACTTTACCCCAGTTCCTTGGCATGGTCAACATTGGGCAGTAGTCAACCTTATTTTTAAATCTTCAAAACTCCTATCACAGTGGTCGGACAATTGAGACTTGACCTACTTCTGAGTTAGTCTAGTCAATGGTATAGATATGGAAGAAAATCCTTCAACAAATATGTAGTAATAGCCAACCAAACCCCAAAAGCTTCTTATATCAGTCGAAGAGGTTGGTCTAGGCCAATTCTTGAATGCCTCAATCTTTTGAGTGTCCACTCGTATACCAATTTCTGAAACCACATGGCCTAGGAATGTCACAGATTTAAGCCAAAACTCACACTTCAAGGTTGCAGTGCATGTCAACCCAAAGGACATCACCAAGAATTCAAAGTGACCTTATGTGGGATGTCACATTCTCTCACTTTCAACTGGTGATAGACTGATCTGAGGTCTATCTAGGAGAAAACAATGGCACCATAAAGTTGGTCAAAGAAGTCATCCATCCTTAGGATCATATACTTGTCACCTTATTCAATTGGCGATAGTCAATACACATTTGGAGGGAACCATCCTTCTTTTGCACCAATAGGTCTGGAGAACCCTATGGTGAGATAATTGGACTAATAAAGCCTTTCTTTAGCAAATCTCTCAGCTTCTCTTAACTCAGCAGGGGCCATTCTATATGGAGAAATAAAGATAGGCTGAAAGTCAAGAGGAACATCAATTCCGAGGTTAATTTCCCCATCGGTAGGGACTCCAGGTAGATCCTCAAGAAATACTTCAGGAAACTCATTCATAATCAGGATAGACTCAAGGGTAAGAGGCTCAACATCATCAGACTTGACTCACACTAGATGGTATATATATCACTTTGTGATTAACATTCTGGATTTAAGATAGGAAATAAACTTACCCTTAGGCGCAATAGAATCAACCTTCCACTCTATTATAGGCTCATTTGGAAAATGAATTCAATAATTTTTGAGTTCTACAATTAACAGAGGCATAATAGGTGTAAAGTCAATCCATTCCAAGTATCACATCGAAGTCAACCATCTCTAACTCAATCAAATCAGCAAGAGTATCCCTATGATAAATGGACACTATGCAATCTCTACAAACTCTCTCAACTAGAATAAACTCGCCAACAGGAGTAGAAACAGAAAATGGCTCAAGCAAGCTCTCAGGAAGGACTCCAAATGTACAAGCCACATAAGGAGTAATGAAAGACATAGTGGCACCAGGATCCATCAAAGCATAACAATCAAGAGCAGAGGCTCGAATTATACCTGTCACAACATCTGGCGGTTTTCCTAATCCTGATGACTAATCATGGCATACAAATGGTTTATAGCCTTGCTTGAGTCAGAAGTAACACCCCTCTGATTGCCTCTAGCTGGTGGTACTGGTGAAGAAGATAGGGCCTTGTTAACCCACTTCGGACAATCTCTATGAAAATGACCCATTTGGCCATACTTGTAGCACGCAACTCCTCCCTCATAACATTTTCCCAAGTGTAATTTTCCACACTTGCTGCATGGTGGCTTACCTTGTGAACCTAAAGTCATAATAGCCTGTGACTCAGATCCTTAGGCGGTGAACCTAAAGTCACAATAGCCTATGACTGAGATCCCTGGGCTCTGAAATTATAAGACTTCTGCTCATTCCAATATTAAGGTGACAGTGCACTGGTAGATGAAGGTGCTGGCCTAGACTAAAACTTGCTACCATTCTCATTTCCTCTCTGCCCTACCTCATGATTGGATGTTTTAGCCCTCTTATTTCTGATCTCCTCTTTATCGTGTTGCCTTTCCTCATCAGTCTGCTCAACATAAGCCATCAATCTGCCTATCTCTATGTCACTCACAAGCGTAACTCCTCTCCCATCTTTCTTCGGCCACTTGTTCAACCCGTCAACATACATACCCATCTTGCTTCTCATCTCCAAAACCATCTCAGGAGCATAATGAGATACTTACATAAACTTAAGACCATATTGCTTCACCATCATAGAGCCCTGTTTCAAATTCAAGAACTCTCTTACCTTGGTCTCCCTTAGCTCTCTAAAAAAGAAGCGCCCCAAGAAAGCTTCCTCAAACATTATCCAAGTCAGAACTAGGGCACCGCCTCCTCGGTTCTTCTTCTAATGGTCATACTAAAGCCTAGCAATACCATTAAGCTAGTAGGCAGCCAACTCAACCCTATCAACTTCGATCACAGGCATCACTTGGAACACTTTCTGTAGATCATCAATGTAGTTCTCAAGATCTTCCTTAGATGTAGACCCCGTGAACTCTGGTGGGTTCATCCTTAAGAACTCTTGAACTGTGGATATGTCTTGTGCATCCTATCTACCCGCCTCCTTGTCTAGCAGCATGTGTTGTCATAGCTTGGGCCAAGGTCTGGATGGCCTGACGGACCTCAGCATTTAAGATGTTAGCCTTTGGTGGTTGTTCAGGGACGACTAGGCCTATGGGTTTATCCTGATTCTGGGGCTCAGGTTGGTTAACATTCTATCTAGTCGGATGCCCTCTTTCTTTATCAACTCTTCTTGGAGGCATAGTCGTAGTTCTGTAAATGCGTAACGCATAGGTTAGAAGAGAGCTTTCATAGAGTTTAACTCGATAGCATAAGTCAGAATACAAATAAAGTGTAACCCTTCCGTATGTCCTATAGCCTCCTTCTTATAAAGTGTAGTGCACAACACACTCCACAACACACTCATAAATAAGACTCTACTAGACATGGCTTCATAGACTCCCTAGGACACTTGAACCCTGTGCTCTGTAACAAGTTTTTCATGCCCCGGAAGGGTACCCTAGACATGGTTCGCACTCAGAGACTATTGCTAGTCCCCAAGCAAACCACTTGGCCTAATCATATTTATTTGATCAACATTAACAAATTTGATGGAAGACTAAAGAGAATAAATAGGTAGACAGTCAAAATATGTAATTGTCAGGTCAAACCAACAAGACTAGTATGAAGGAAACTAGCAAAATGTAAACATCCAAAACAACAATCCCAACTCTAGTCTATGAAGTCTTTATCTAAATTGTTTAGATGGTACCATGACAGGCCATGGCTTCCTAAATCAAAGGAAATAAATTACTAACTCAAGCTTGATGAAATTTAAATAAGTGTCCTCCGAAAGCAGGGAAGGACTTACCAATCAGTTGGATGTGATTAGATCCTCAACGATACACCTGTTGATGATCTCTAATACTTGTCTCTGCATCATGAAAAGGTCCAGGCCTAAATGAATGTCAATACGTGGAATATACGAATATGTATAATAGTTGGGTGAAACAGACATAGGTGAAATGCTCAATCAGGATGTCAAATGTCTGTCTAAAGTAAGAATAAAGAGCAGAGAATAACCAATCAATACAATCTAAAGTCATAGATCATTCTGGGTCTATAGGCAACCAAGGAAAATACATATGATCAACAAGAATGACTTAATTTATCCAAATTATAGAAAAGTCCTAACCTTTAACCACTTTCATCTGTATATCCCCCAACTAGGACTTTTTACCACTATTACTTATAGGTCTAAATGTTTTCCTATATCAAATTTTCAAAAATCTAAGGTCTAGGAATCAGTTTACAAGCTAGGAAAATGATTAACTTACCTTTAGCAATGGAATTGGTCAAAAAGAACTAAAGAAAAATATCCCTAGATCATTTTTACTCTCTCAAGGACAAAGTAGGAAAACAAAAATGAATTTGGGATATTTTTCATTTAAAATCTACGACTGACCTGCCATGGTGGCCACTTAACCTACCATGGCGGCAAGGCTACAGTGAGAAGAATTTTGCAATGGCAAGTTGCATGGATATAAAAACTTTGTAAATAGAGTTCCAACCCTTCTTTTTACAACACACTCCCAAACCATGACATTCAATTATTTATCCTTTGCGCTAAAGATCAATTTTTGGAGTTCTACTTGCTTGAGTTTAGTTCTGTAAAGACGTACAGTCTCCTTATTGCTTTGATTATCAACTCAAATGATCAAACTTATAACCAACTTCTGACCCATTACAAGATTTCCTTAAACTTCACATGACTTAGATTTTGTATGAAACTATCTTAAGCTTAAAATTTTCAACTTACTACTCAAAAGTTTTCTGGACCAATGTTTTTTCCCATTGACCTTCATATAACAACGGGATCAGGTCATTACAATTGTAATCCACTATGATTGTCACCCACACTAATTATTCAATAGAGGAACCATTACTACAACATAAATAAGCAACTAATATAGAATGGAATATTTTAATGATGTGGAAATAGATTTAAATTCAAGCAACTATAGAGTTCCCATAAATTCAAATGACATAATCTAAATAGTGTGAAAATTAATCTCCCTTTTAACTTGAAAGTCATTGTATCAAAAGTTTAATAATAGTTTGGAACAAGGGGATGGAACCTCAAAAACATAAATATGAAAATAATGTCTAAAATATTCAAGTTCGAAGAATGGACCGAGATGATGTATGAATCCATGACAACCTGAAACCTAGTTCAGTGTTGAATGCAATGTGTCAATAATCTCCTAACTGAGATTTGTTAGTAGTCTCCTGAAGATGCCCTATACTCAATAAAAAAATAAAGTAAATGCAGTATCAGTACATACAATAATAGTGTAATAGTATGATTATGTTGTTATTCCAATACGTGAAATATATGTAGGCAAACATAACATAGTGAATTCACACATATATAGAAAACGCCATAAGTTATTTGTTCATATTTGACATATAGTTCATAATATCAATCCTACATGTAATGAATAATGATGGTCCTTCATAGAACCTACACCCAAACTGTTAACTTGATGAAATGTGATACTCAATCTAATATGGTATCAAAATGTGACACTTGATCCAAATATGTGTCAGAACATGATACCTGATCTAATATATGCCAAAACATGAGGCCTAATCCAACAATTACAATCGTAATCACAATCATAATAACAATGAAAGATGCACACATCCATAGTCAAGTAACATATTACTGTATGCAATTGATCATATATAACTGTTGCTTAGGTTCATTCTGTCTTTTATTATTTACATGGATGTAGGCAGTTACTAAAAATGCAGTTAATAGGTACATATAGCTCAAACAAAAAATAAAAACTATCACCTACCTCAAAACAAGCCTTGAGAATTTTTAAAGAAGTGGAGCTTTCCTTTTTTCCAAAGCCTTGGTTCATTTTTGGTCTTGAAAAAAAATAAGAATTATAAAAATCAATGAACAATGACTTACAATATCCAAATTATGAAAATCCAAACCGTTGGCAACTTTCATGATCATCCCTCCTCAACTAGAGCTTTTTCGACCATTAATTTAATGCTAATATCTTTCTCTAATAGAATTTTTTTTTTGTAGATTCTAGAGTCTAGTAATCAATTTACAAGATAGATGAATGATTAACTTATATTTATCAAAGAAAAAGTGAAAACTGAAGGAAAATAGCTCTAGGTCGCTTGTGGTTTGTCAAAAATGAAGTGGGAGATATAAAAAGAGTTTTGGGACTTTTCTAATTTAAATTGCGACCGTCCCCCCATAGTAGAAATAATCCCATCATGGTGGATTGCACAAATAGAAACTCAAAATTTGCATCCCAAACCTCTATTTCGCAACACACCCTATAACTTTGACATTTCAAAATCAACCCTTCACGCCAAGACCAATTCTAGGAGTTCTACTCACCCGAATTTGATTATGTAAAGCCGTACAGGCTCCTTATCATCTTGGCTATCAAGTCAAATGATAAAACTCATTATTCAAGTTTCAATCCATTATCAGATTATCCGAAACCTCATGTATTCAGATATCATTCAAGTCTAGCCTAGGCTAAATTTTCAAATTACTATCCAGGAATTTTCTTGCTCAAATTCCTTTCCCGTTAGTCTGTCTATAGTAACAAGAACATGTTGTTTACATTTATTTAACAACCTTCTGACCACTGTTCAACGGTGTGACACCAAGACCAATTCAATAACTTAAGAGAAATTCCATTTCTTTGTCCTCAAAAGAAAATAAAAACATACATACTTTAATCCAAGAAAAATACTAATGAGGGAAAACAAATTTTTTTTTCCGCTCAACTTATTACTAAACAAACAAAAAAACTTTATTTATTCTATAGATCAATACTTTCAAATAATATATGCATCTAAAAAAATTAAACGTAAGTTAATCGATCTAGAGGGAGGAGGAGAGAGTAAGAATATATGACTTAAAAAAATTTAACAACCAATCAAATCTTACACATATAATAATGTTGACTTAAAAGTAGTAAGATACATTTGTTTAGTAAAATTGAATAACTTCAACATATCATAAATCAAATAACAGGGGTAATATGGATAGACAAATGACATGAAATAAAAAATATTAAAAACTAAAATATCATTTAAATAACATTGGCTGAAAAATAAAAGTACTGTTGCTTAAACTTAATAATTTTTTGTGCTATCCATCATTCTTCTCTTCAACATTGTCGTTACCTTCTGGTGGTTGATTTTGTTCACGAAGTTCTTTCTTCCATTCATCCAATTTAGGCTTTTTAATATAAGCAAGCTTTATCAGCCCTTTAAGTTCCTCAACATCAAGTTAATTGAGGGGAAAAACTCCATTTTTTACTCCTCGTTCTTTTGCTTTATTTTCATAATATTTTCTTCTTGAGACAACATAATTTGCTCAAGATAAGTTTCAAGTTCAACTAGATTATTCATCCTCACGATTTGAGATAACCTAAATATTTCTTGAGCTTTTTATTTTTATATAAAGTCACTTTCACCATATATATATAAAAGTATATAAATATTACCATATAATAATTAAGGTTTTTTTTTATATATTTTCTTAAAATGTTATAAGTCCAACTATGATTCTGAATATTGTAGTCCATGGACCAGACTTGGTTTTAAATAAAATTTTTATGTATTTTCCTAGAATGATAAAAGTCCAACTATTACTTTTAGGATATTAACCAATGAAGCTGATTTGGCTCCAAGACAATTCTTCATATATTTTCTTAAAAAACTAAAAGTCCAGCTCTGATTTTGAGAAGCATAGTCTATGAAACCAATTTGGCTCCAAATAAATTCTTTATGTGCTTTCTTAAAATGCTAAATGTTAAACTATGATTTTGGGAAACCTTATCCAATGAAGTTCATCTTGTTTCAAATTAATTCTTCATTTTTATGTATTTCCCTAGAATGATAAAAGTCCAACTATTACTTTTGGGAGATTAACCAATGAAGCTGATTTGGCTCCAAGAGAATTCTTCATATATTTTCTTAAAAAGCTAAAAGTCTAGTTGTGATTTTGAAAAGCATAGTTCATGAAGTTGATTCGGTTCCAAATAAATTCTTTATATGCTTTCTTAAAATGCTAAATGTCAAACTATAATTTTGGGAAAACTTATCCAATGAAGTTCATTTTGTTTCAAATTAATTCTTCATATATTTTTTAAAAAGGCTAAATGTCATGACTCAAAATTAGTTCATGATAGTGGCTACCATAAACCTCCAATAGACAAGCCAAAAACCAAAGAATAAGCATTAAAATAATAACTAGAAATAGTGAATGCAGGAGCAACAATATAATAAGATAAGAATGGGTTGTAGAATAATAGATATGTATATGATAGTACAAAATATTCAATAATAGCCCAAAAATGACAAGAAATGATGATATATACAAGAACAAAATTACGAATCTTGTGTCATCAGTACAAGAGCGTCCAAAATATTTTATTATTTCTCAAGTCAGTCAAAAAAGAATGCTACAACACAAAATTCTTTAAATTAAATATTTGATGTAAACATTTGCTGCCGATAAGTTTTTACTTGATATTTATTCTATCTATATACATTTGATTTTAAATAATACAACGTAAATGATGATCAACTTTTATTTTATTATACCAAAGACTACTACTCCATAACACATGCTTTTATCTTTCTAGTTCTGAAATTTTGTTAATTAAAAATACAACAAAATGAATGGCAGAACTCTTCAATTGAATGTAAAGTGCTTAGAAATTGCATCTAATGGACCAATTATATTCTTTTCTTCTTACGTCCAAAATTCTAAACACATTTCTTTAACTTTAACAAGTCTTGCCATTGTACTTTCAAAGAGAAATCAGGTAGGGAAAAGAATTATTCTCCATATACATGCTTCTTCAATTTGAGGGATATAAATTCAAACTTTCTTCTGTGAAATAAATTACTGATCATACAAGTTATTATTTTATCAAAAAGAAAGGAGGAAAGGGAAACAAAGAGGTAAGATAAAAAAAAATATAATCAAATTTGAAAAATGTTGTCATCCTCGAGTCAATGCTCGAGTCTTATGGGAAATGTCAAGTTTGGTTCTATTTCTCTAACAACTTCATTTTTTTTTTCTTGTCCAGAAAATGACATTTATTTTAAAAATAAAAGAAAACAAGCAAAACACAGAATTTCCTTTTAAAGGTTTTTTTTTTCGTGTCAACTTTATAATGATAGAGCCGCCTTTTATTAACATAAAAATCCTCAATAGGGAAAAGTACAAGTAAGGGAAACTAGGTCTAACCTTACCAATCCTACTAACGTAATGAATCTTTACCAATTTACAAGCATGAAGAAAATAAGAACTAGAGAGAACTAGGTATTCTATGACCATCATCAAGTTTGCAATACACTCAATGATGATATTACAAATGAGGATGCTTAAATAATGATAAAATATAAAAGCCAAGAAGAAAGTTGAGTTATCAACGTCTATCTTTGTTAGAACCCGTATTTTTATGCATTAGAACCATTACGAAATTTGGGACTAATGTGGCATTATTGGAAAATTTGGGTCTAAAATGGCATTAGTGGAGAGTTTGGGACCCGTATGTCCTTAACTGGCTCAATTAGGAAAAGTTTGGGGACCAAAGTGGAAATTTCACAACTTGGAGTCTTGAAGAAAATAAGTGTTGCCCCACCTTAAGTGTGTTATATTGCTATTGGTCCAAGTGTGAGGGGTGGGGCCAAGCTTTGGTTTATATAGATATGTGAAGACCCTTATCTTGTTCCTAAAACACTTAGAAAAAATTTACCAAGAATAATGAAGACCCTTATCTTGTTCCAAAAACACTTAGAAAAAAAATTACCAAGAACAAGCTCTCGGGCTACTGTTCATAGAGGACAAAAATATTTGCTTTCTTCGATTCTAAAATTATTTTGACGTTACAAACCTTATATTTTGAGTCCCCTAAGTAGCGTGGAGATATTGGTTGGGCAAGAAAACGCTTACTTTGTCGACTTTGGCAATTTGAACCTATTTAAGGATTTTAAGAGGTAAGGTGATATTTAATGTTGTTTTATGTATTATTAAGGTTGTATGTATATTGTAGTATGTTAAATTAAAGGTTAATCATGAAAGCTTGAATGTTGGCAATGAGTTGGATGGAAACAAGAAGGGGTCGTGTTGGGGAGGGGGGGTATACATGCTGTGTTGTGTTGTTTTGCGTTGGAATTATGAGTTGATATTTAGTTTGTGTATTATGATTGTTATAGAGTGAAGGAAGTATTGGAAATCCATTTACATGTTTATGTAGCATGTTGGGCCGAATTGGATCCATGTATGTAGCATAATGTTATGTTGTGTTACACATATGAATTTGATGTTGATTTGGTATAATATGATCATTGGAAGGTGAAGGAATGCTTGGACATCATCTAAATTAATATTTTAGTATGTTGTTCAGTTGTTTGTAAGTGTGCTAAAATGATGATATTTAGTGTATTTGTTGGTGTAATGGTATTTGAAATTGCTTGTTGATGTTGTTGGGTTGTTGTTGTTGTTGTTGTTGTTGTTGATTAATTTGAGTTGAGTTGATTCTCGGGGCAGCCTATGTTTTAGGGGAAGTGCTGCCGAAATTTTTGTAAAATTGGGGGTAAATTTGGAATTTAAGGCCCAAAAAGACTTTTAGCTAACTGTTTGGCGTTATTTGTGACTTGTTTGTAGACATTGGACACCCAGGAGTATAAGTTGGATCGGGTTTGTATTTGGATTAGTTTGGAGAAGTTATTGAGGTATGTAAAGCATTCTATTCTTTGGCATGACTCAGTTAAATGTAGAAAATGTTATGAATCTCGAAAGATCTCCTTTCCTCGCAATTTGGGCTTAAATATGTCTTATGTTTGTTCGTTGACATTCTTATGGAAATTAGTCATGTTCTTGACTCTTGTGTATTTGAAGTTCATAACTTGTAAAAATATGTAAAAATTTGACAAGTTTGGAAGAATGCTCAATTATTGTTTGATACTATCAGAGTATACATATTATGTTGGTATTAATATTTTACTGACCTTTTGGATTTACGATAATGTCATTTGGATGCATATGATTTCTCACGACTCTGCTCCGTGCCTTTATGATATCGTTCACCGATTTTCGAGTTGATTGTTATCAATAATTTTTATGCAGATGATTACTCACGACTCCGCTCGTACCTATTATGACATCATTCACCGGTTCTCAGGCCGGTTGTTATCGTGCGCACTATGATATATATGTATATTCCGGTGTTATGTCGTGTTTGGCGGATCGGCTTCGCTCAAGGGTCGGGCTTCACTTAGACTGGTGTTATGTCGTGATTGGGATCTTGATATGCTTGGTGTTATGTCGTGTTATGATATGTGATTGGGATTCGGAGATTTGAAACCTTTTGGTGTTATGTCATGATATGTGATAGGGATTCGAAGATTCGAAACTTTCGGGTGTATATTGTGTTATGGTGCCGATGACGGGTGGCGACCATATTTCCTATGTCCTATGCATGATTTGTATTTTGGAAAGTATGCATTTTGATATTTTGGTTATGTTTTGGATTACTTTTATTTTGCTTCAGATATCACTCTGATTTTATATTTTGCATCTTCTTCTTTACATACTCGGTACATATTTCATACTGACCCCCTTGTTTTGGGGCTGCATTTCATGTCCGCAGGTACTGACCCATCAGCTAAGGATTTTCGTCTGCTTGTGAAGTGCTTCTCTACTCTGGAGCCCACTTTTGGTATACACATGTACTTTTGTTATTTTGAATTATGTATATATATACATCTGTTTAGGCATACGACGGGGCCCTGTCCCATCCTATGATTTTGTCTGTTTGTTTACAGGTCTGTAGATACATACATATGTGGGTTGTTCCCAGTTTGTTCGACTTGACCTGCATAATATGCTTGGTATATGTGATAGGGGTTTTACCCGCCACATCGACCTTGTCGGCCCATATTTGTATATGTATGATGTTATCCCGAAAAAAGTCTGACTCTTTCTGGAAATCTGATTCAATGCCCAATTGATTTAAGCATGAACCGAATTCCTAAAAATTGAAAGAAAAACAAAGTCGCCACCTAATTTTAAGGATAATTAGGAAACCGGCTAATAAATTTTAAAGCCTAACAGAAAAGCTTTAAAATTTTTAGAGAAAATGGGTAAGGGTTCATTTTTCACTTTGAGAAGAAATTAATCACTCAAAATGGTCGCTAACATGCGGTCGACCGACGATTAGGCAATTTTATTAACTTTTGAAAGATTTGGCTCAATTTTGAAAATATTGACGTAGTTCGAAAAAGTTGACTCAATTTAGAGACTCGATACAATTTAAAGACTTGACTCAATTTAAAGACTTGACTTAATTAAAAAAAACACTTGACTTAAACACTTAATTTAAACTGTTGCCCAGAGTTGATAAATTTTGACTTTAAAATGAAAGATTTTGTCCGAGTTTGAAAGATTTGCTTAATTTTGAAAGAACTTGATTAAACTTGACAAAATCAATCAAATCTTAAAAGGTTTTGCTCAAAACTCAACGAGTTACTAAACTTGAAAATATTTATTGAAATTTTGAAAATATGGACTTGGTCAAGAGATGTTAATTAAACTTGAATCTTGAAACTAAACGAGTTACGAAACTTGAAAAATATTTATTGAAATTTTGAAAATATAGACTTGATCGCGAGATGTTAATTAAACTTGAATCTTGAATTTGAAAATATTTTTACTAAGTTTGATTTTGTAAAATATCATTCTAACATCAAAGAGAGAGAAAACATAAATGACAAACATGCTAGGGAAAGTTAATTAGATTAATAATAAAGCAATAATTGTTAGTGTTCAAACAAATGCATATAAGATACATAAAATAAAGGAGAGGAAGAAGAAAACTTAAGAGTTTCTGCTGCGATTCTTTTGGGCTTTTGGCCCATTTCTCCGTGATATACATTTGATTTATATTAGTGTATATTCACTGATTTTAGCCTTCCAAAATCTGTATGTCAACTTCCCTTGACCCGTATCTTCCTTGTCCTGGGAGTTTATGCTGACTCGAAGAAAACACTTGGGCTTTCATGGCCCAACGAAAATGCAAGAGGAGAGGAGCCCGTTTAGGGCTGTATTGGAGCAGCAAAATGGGACGACGAGCTACCAGAGATGCTTCTCCACCACCAACGAGTTCTATCTACACCCTCTTTGACCAAGAATCTTTGATTTTCAAAGGGGATTAAAACTAAATAAGTTTATGGAAGAT
>DF360126.1:118264-131085 GCA_000787875.1 Solanum virginianum | reverse complement strand
ATGTTTTGTAGTTAATACATATAAATTTTTACATCTGGCTGTGCATATTTTCGTCCCAAGTTTGAAAATACTATTTTTATTTTTAGTCCATCATAATTTTCATATGTTTTCTCGCTTATGGCAAATTCTTCTTTATTCATTATTTAACCAAATATATTATAATATTTTATAATCTCTACATACAATTTTTGTTTACTTTGGTTGATTATTATTTCTTGAGATAATATTTCTAATAATTCTTCTCTAGCTCGCAAGATTTATTTTAATATTATTAATTCGTTAGTGGTAGTAGCATTTCCTATTCTTTCCTTTGTCAATTCCATATTAATAAGCATGTCTTGTTTTTCTTTTTCTAAATTTGCAAAAATCTTTTTATCTTCCCATAGCCAGTTATTTATTAGTTTTATGAATCCTACATATCCATTTATTTACGAAGTTGACAAATTTTATTTGTGGTATAGACATTTTATTTTATAAAGTTCTAAATTTTTTAATCCTAAACATGATACTACTTTCCTGTTTATTGGTTCTTATTGGAGTGTGAACATCAGGACGATATAAAAATAAGTTGTCATAAGTCTTCCCATGCATGAAAACACCTATACTTAGCCGTATTTTACCTTCATATCATACAAGACATTCCCAAATACTCTTTCAATCACTTAGACAAATATTTCACCCTAAAATTCAAGTGCCAAAACTCATCTGGATCTCAAGGATTTCACTCAAGCTTCAAGTCTCCATTCCCAATCTTCATCAAGAATTCTGCATAGTCAAGGTATGTGAGTTTCAACTATTAGGTCCTTTCACCCATGGT
Organism: Solanum virginianum; assembly: GCA_000787875.1. Taxonomy (NCBI): domain Eukaryota; kingdom Viridiplantae; phylum Streptophyta; class Magnoliopsida; order Solanales; family Solanaceae; genus Solanum; species Solanum virginianum. The sequence continues at coordinate 130,268 of DF360126.1, read as the reverse complement.
TCCTAAGCTTCCTTTTTACATAAATTGCATGAATCCAAGTTGATTTACTTATAGGTCTTACTTATTATGAATTTTACTATGAAATATGTTGGGGTTTCTTAAAGTGTAACTGTTTAAGCATGTTTTGAGCTATGAATCTTGGATCTATCATGAGATTTGATGAAGTATTTTGATGTATATTGCATGAGGTCATTACCAAGTGTTGGTGGGTGGTTTTACATTGAGTGTTCTTGCATGATTTCACTCTTTAATTGTATGGTTTTACACTAGCATTACACAAGTGATTGATAAAATGTCTGGTTAATGTATCTTGAGTTGTTGAAGGCCCAATGCTTGGCATATGAGTTAAGTGACTTTATGATGATGAAATAATGATATGGATATGTTGATTTCATGAGGAGCATAGTTTTGTGAGTTGACCATAGCCAGTTGCGGGGTTATGGCTCAATGGACTCAGATTGGGGTGGTAAGCCATCAATCAATTGATGGGTTAATACCTCAATCACTTCTGGCGAAGGGTGGTCATGTCCATAAACCAATTGAGGGGTTGATACCTCAATTGCCTCGAATGGGGGTGCTAAGCCATCAACCAACTGAGGGGTTGATACCTCAATCACTTCTGATGGAGGGTGGTCATGTCTATCAACCAATTGAGGGGTTTATTCCTCAATCACTTCTAAGGGGTGGATTACCTTAGATTCCAAGTACTAAGTTTGCTTGGTCTATGATGATGGTATATTCCTACATATGTAATATGTTCCATTTGTACGCATGTTTACTTCAAGTATCATTCATGCATGCCATATTGTTATATGATCATCTATTGCTAGTCATTGTGCATTTTGACTATGTTGCTTATGTCTTGTTGCATTTTATCCTACATACTTAGTACATTCAAACGTACTAACACATATTCTATGCCAACATCATGTTACCATGTAGGAACCGGATCCCACTTGATCATTATCCTCCTCCACGTTGCTAGTGCACTATCTCTCAAAGCAAGTTGGTGAGTCCTCAACTTTGAGGACATACTTTTCTTGATTTATGCTATGTATAGACTTTCTTTTCTTCATTGTATACTTTGACTATGAGGGTGAGCCCGGTTGCTTGTCTTGACCCCCGCTAAGTTTTTATGTTTAGACGTGTTGTTGGACAAGTTATGTAATGATGCTATGAGTCTTGACTCTATTTAACTCTATGATGTTTTGTGATATGAAAGATGTCCCTTAGACCCATATCCCCTTTTTACTCTCTCTTATTATTGTTTTATTGCTTTCGTGATCAAGGATGTGTAATGATATGTTAAGAGGCTTGATTGGGGTCCCTTCGGGTTCCCCATTTACCGTGTCACGTCTAGGTCTTCGACTTGGGTTATGATACCTTCCTCTTCTTGAGTCATGATTTTATGAAAAGAGTTGAGGTTTGAGAAATTTTATTATCTTAATATTGAAATTCTTGCACTTATCATGAGGTCCTATTCTATTATACAAAAAACTTTCTATATTGCATGAGTGTTGATATGAGAGGTATAAATGTATTACCCCCATTGATAGCATGAACACTAACTTACATGATTTTATGGAATTTTTCATAAAAATTAGGCATGATGAGTTGAGAAACTAAGCATATGGAGTTGAGTAACTTGTGTATATTGAGTTGGATAGATTGAGCATGTTATGTTGAATAAATGGAGCATAATTGAGCATGAGGGACTTTTAGTATTACGTTGCATCTATTTCTATACATGACATCTTGCTTGCATCACATGATAGGTTAATTAAATTAGTCTAAATGATCGTTTGAGTCTATGTTGAGTTGATTGACTGCATTGATTGATAGGGTTTTTGAGCATTGAAATGAGATGAGATGAGATACCCCAAAGGGGTTGAGTTTAAGTTCTTGATTGAGCATTGAGTTATGAGTTGATGATGAGTTGAACATGTTTTAGTCTTGGAAGAAGTATTGAGCACCAAGTTGGTTGATTGAAAAGCACCACAGAACTATGTTTGCCAGCGTAGGATAGTCATTTTAGCATAATACTGGTGACTCTTTTCCTGCAAGTGGACATTCTCTCAGGATCCTAGGGAGTCAGGTTGGAGTTGATCTCCCTTTTCCGTGACAAGTTAAGGGCGGGGATGGCAACGATGTCGATTCATTATGCATCACCTAATTAAAGGCATGATTTCAAACTGAGTCTATTTTAAAAAGCATGATTTTACAATAAAACTTGCATAAACTATTTTGAGCATGAGTTGTTGAGCCGAGGTGAGTGAGTGAGCTTTACTTTTCTTGTGCCATTTTACATATTAGTATATTCTATGTACTGATGTCCATTTGAGACTGCAACATTTTATGATGCAGATATAGGTGATAGAGGACTTCAACCCATGCATCATTGAGGTCCAGTTCAGTACACTTCCAGAGTTGGTGAGCCCTCTCTTACATCCTGGGGAGCCCTATTATCTTCTTACAATTGTTGAGTACTTTATTTACTTTTGATTAAGTTATCCATGACCTTTCATGGCACCATTCTAGACAGTTGAGTAGAGGTTTCATAGACCTTGAGTAGAGTATTTAACAAGTATTTTTTATCTAAACTTATCTTCAATATAAGTTATGATACAGGAGAGTTATGCACTTATTTATCTTCTTGCATATGGTGTCTTACTTTCGGAGTTATCCTTCCACTGTCGAGTTGATATGATGATGAGGCCAAGTGGTTCTCTTGGGAAATCAAAAATGATTCTTCAAGTGTCGGCAATGCCAAGGGTACCCGCTCAGGATGTGACAATATCAATGCCAAGATACCTCTATGAGTAAATATTTAGGCAACCACGTCAAAATTTCACAAGTTCTATTGATGTTCAATGTGAAACTGAAATTAACAATTAACATTACACCTTTATAATCTATGAAAGATACTGAAAATCCCAAGAAGAAGAAGAAGGAGGACCAAAGGGATCCTCCTAGACATTTTACCTACAAATGAGAAGTAACACAACAACAACAACATACCAGTGGAGAAAAAATGAGAAGTAACATGAGAAGTTTTATTGGTTCTCAATTAAATAATGAATTTGAGCTATCTTAAGAATTACCACCATATTATTGTATACGCTTCTCCCTTAAAGGAAATAAAAGTACAATCAATATCTCTTTGTTATGTAACCACACTTTATTATAAAAGTTAAGATTTTTTTTTCAAATCAGTTTTTTATATTTTCCTTCTAAGAATTTGTTTTATTTATAATGGAATTATAACAATACATATTTTTAAAAGATTATCCTCTTATAGAAGCTTTATTCAAATATTAATTTACTATTTTTCCACCTTTATAGCTAGACATTTATTTTCCTAATAAAGAAACTACTAAAGTCATAGAAATGACTTTTTGTTATAAAGCCACATATTGAAATAGAATATCTGAGTTTTAATTAATAATAGGTCTTAGAAATGGGCATAAATATCAAAATAACAAAGTTTCAATGCTAAAACTTAAATACTGTCATTCTATTTTCACTAATACATAAATAAAAACTTGGTTGCTTGTTGCTGGCATTAAATTGGATAATCATGTTAATTTTTCATATGAAAATTTGCTATTCTTGAAAACTGGCACTTAGTATTGTTGTTATCTGCATGTGACTTTTTAAGATAATATTTATTGCTTGAGTAATTATCGTAGAAGTCAATTCTATCAATCTGGTATTTCAAATAAATAAAGAGTAGTAATCAAAATGAGATAGAAGCACAAAATCACTACCAGTTCATTAGGTGAGGTAGCATTTGGAGATCCAAGATTTGTAGGAGATCATCCATATTATTGAAATTGGAATACACATCACAATTTTCCACTCATTTGAATCATTTCCTTCAATATCATCTAGATTTGATGTCGTGAGGATGTTGCTTGGATCAAACATGTTTCGTTCACCAATATATTGCTGAAAATTAGCATTTGTTAATTACTCCCAATTCATTGATTATCACATTTTCAACGTTTATATCAGGCATCATAGTGCTATCTGAATATGTTGTTTCATGGGCCCCATTAAAAATTAAGGTATAATTATTTTGAGTATGATGGTTCATACGAAAATCTTGATGATCCCCACTATTAGGGGCAGACCCACATATAGTTTTGTGAGTGATCGAGCACCCATTGACCCCGACGTAGAACATATATAGGTACATAAAAAGTACTACAAAATCTATATAATTAATGAGTAAGCACCTAATGCATAATTGTTAGATGTAGCTTGTTGGTTTGTAAGCATGGTGGGATCTATCCTATGGCGAGGGGTGTCAATCGACACCGCTTCATTGGAAAAGTGATTCAGAGGCTATAAGATTCCTACTCTGAGGTCTAGAGTTTGAACTCAATCGGGTTTATCTAATTTTAATCATTTTTAGCAAAATATTTGCATTTTTATCTTCTTTTTTTTTAATTAGAATTTTTTCCTTAATTAACTGATGCATTTTTTTAACTGTTGCAATTTTTTCATTTTTCTTTAATTTGCATTTTTTTTACTTATTTAACTGCTGTATTTTTTTTCCTTATTTAACTGCTAGGTTTTTAACTTTGTTTTTTAATATCTAAAGTTTTTTTGTCTCTCAAATTTTTAAATGATTGACTTAAAATTAAAATAAACTATTTGATTTTAATATTTTAGTTTTTAAAAAAATATATACTTTTAGTGATAATATAATTATGTTTTACTTCCATTAGTAAAATTTATTATGTTAATTTGATTTTGTGCTTATACTTTATATTTTGACACCCCTTGATGTAAATCCTTAATCTGCCACTATTTTTCAGTGGGTGCTAGAACTTTATAACCATGATGTTGTGGAATCGATCCCCATCAAGGATTTCTTTTTCTATTGTGATTTTCTCCCCTAACTCTAGACTTCTATATTCTCCCCCTAATTTTATTTGCACTTTAACAATTTCTAAATAATATTAGCAACTGCAAGTGTAGAATTAGCAATAATTATTGTTATATATTTTCATTGCAAATATGTATTTTAATTGCAAAATATGAACAAATCATTGACTACATGTTCTAATTTTTTGATTATATGTTCCACCTTCTCTCCATGAAATCACAAATTTTCCCATCCAAACTATATAACAAGTAACTTTCATATGTTTACAAAAATATTTAATTTATTGCGTAAAGCATACTATATTTGTAAGTATAAACAATGTTATTATTACTCTTTTTAATTTTAAAAAATTGGCAAGTACATTAATATTAATATTAAATATAACTTTCTTATTAATAGGACGTTTGTATGGTTTTCGCTAATAAATTTTATCTCTCTAACTTTCTCTCTCTTCACAAACTTTTTCTCTCTTAGTAAATTGCCGCTGATGAATCCTCAGTTGATAGACATTTGGGGGTCTTTCCGTCACCCCCTCATTCTTGATACACATTTCTTTTTTTATTTTCTTTCTGGCAAAACACGTTCTTTCTGGCAATCTTTTTTGCTTTATTTCTGGCGAAACACGTTCTTTTCAGCAAATATCTGTTTGACGCCTTCTTCTTCAAGTTTATTTTCAAACTTTTGGCGAATATTTCTTTTTCTCTAACAAAGTCAAATTTGTCAATCTAGGCTTTTCTGGTGAACTTTTGCATCTTGCCGGTGATCTCTCTCTCTGGCAGAATCAAATCTATCGACCTAGGCTTTTCCGGCAAACTTTTGCATCTCACCAGTGATTTTTCTCCTCGGCAGTATCTGATCTGTCGATCTACCGTTTGATGGCTATCCATTCTTTGTGAGATTCCCTATTCTAGAATTTGAAAACCTCAAGACCTTCTATGACAAAACACTTCCAATCAGTAGGCTCCTCTGGCGAGGATTAGTTTTCCAGCGAGGATCAGTTTTCCGGTGATGTTCATAAATTCCAGCAACGTTCAATAATTTTTTAAACCAAAATTCCATGTGTTATCTTCCAAATCCCTTGTTACTTGTTATTTTTTATTTAGATATCCTTTTACCTGCCATTTATTTTTTTTTCCAGTTACATAGTTTTTTGTGGTTCTCCCTTGTTATTACATATTTATCTTTTACATTATTTGCTTTTTGTTATTTGTGTTGCCTCTACTGTATGATTCTTGCAGTTCCCATTGTGTGTATTTCTGTATACATATTGCAGTCACTGTATTGCTGAATATTTTTTGTTGTTACATATTGTTGTCCGTATTGTGGTGAAGATCTTACTTAGCATACTGGGTGCCTTTTACTTGTTTTTCAATGTTGTGATTAGTAAGTAGTATGCCGTATAATTCCTTATTCTTTTTTGTTGGGTTTCATAGGATTTTTCCTAGATTGTATCTTCCTGATCTCGGTAGCTTAGTATAGTATTACTTCTTAAGTTTAATGATGTTAGGATCTAATGATAGACTAGGGTCATGTGTCGGTTAGGGTCGTAGGTAAAAGGTAGGGGTGGTAAGAGGGGAATGGGCTTATTTAAGTTAAGGATATCATCATGGAATATAGGATCACTTACAGGGAAATCCATAGAGCTAGTAAAATGTCTTAAGTGGAGACATATTAATATAACATGTGTTCCGGAGATCAGATGGGTAGATACCAATGTTCGGGACCTAGATGGGTTTAAGCTGTGGTACTCGGGTGGTTCTAGGGATAGAAATGATGTAGGTATCCTAGTAGATGAGACCTTAGGGAATTTGTGCTTGAGGTTAGGAGGGTTAATGATAGGATGATGTCTATTAAACACGTGGTTGGTAGGCATGTAGTGAATGTAATTAGTGCATACGCAAGCCTTCGTTTTCATCTTATGGAGGTGTCTATAGGTGAAACGCATTCCTATGGCATGTATTAGAAAGATAAAATACAAGTATGACGAACCCAAAACTCGGGTAAAAATAGTGGAAGGAGACTTAGAGTATTTTTCTATTTGCCTTGGTGATGGACGAGCTGACACAATCTATTTAAGAGGAGGTTCTATGGTGTATGCTATTTATAGATGACATCGTACTGATTGATGAAACTCATGCTAAAGTTAATGATAGATTAGAGGTTTAGTTGCACGCTTTGGAATCCAAAGGGTTCAAACTTAGCAGGACCGAAACAGAATACTTGGAGTGTAAATTTAGTATTGCGAGGGATGAAGCAGACATTGATGTGAGGCTTGCCACCCAGCTTATCCCCAAGAGAGAGAACTTTAAATATCTAGGGTCTATCATCCAGACTAATGGTGATATCGACGATGATGTCAAATACCATATTGTTGTAGCATGGACGAAATGGAGGCTTGCCTCCGAAGTATTATATGATAAGAAGATACCACCTAAACACAAAGGTAAGTTTTACAGGATGGTGGTTTGAATGTCTTTGCTGTATGGGGTGGAGTGTTGGCTAATAAAGAACTCACATGTTCAGAGATGTAGGTTGCAGAGACAAGGATGTTGAGATAGATGTGTGGACATACTAGGAGTGATAAAATTAGGAATGAGACCATTCGGGAGAAGCTAGAGGTGGCTCGCGTTGCTAATAAGATGAGAGAAGTGAGACTCCAGTGGTTTAGTGTAACACCCGGTAAAATTTCCAAAATGCCTCTAAAATTTAATCATGCACACAATGTGTCTTCCAATGCTTTGGTGGAAAATCCGAGACCGAATTTGCGATTAGCATGAAAAATCAAGTGAAAAAATTGTCACGACCCAACCTATGGGCCATGACTGATACCTGGTTGGGGCACCCGGACAACATTACTAAGCCCAAACTCAACATATGATCATTATTCAATTTACAACAAAAAATTTCGACAGAGTTTACTCTCTGTTTTACTAACTAACCACCTGAAATCAAAAAGTTCCAACCAACAGAACAGACAGATCAACATACATATCCATATAATGCGGGACGACAAGGTCACCACTGCGGTTAAACTGCCCAACAAACACAACATGCAAACGTAATATCCAAACTGACTGACATAACCCATACTCACAGATTCCTCCCTAGACTCAATGCTCATGAGACTCCCAATCTCAATTCAATTATCTCAAATTAGCCTCGTAGAGACTCTCAATATCTCATTAACTCAAACTCTACATCCTCTGTTGATTTTGGGGACTTTAACTCATCTTAATTAACTCAATTCTTATTTAAGAAGTCAAAGACTCAGATCCCCATTTAGAAGAAGTCATTTAGAGAAGACTTGAGAACTAAATTATGAAGACTCATAGCATCATCAAGCTCAACTAACTCAATCTCATACTCATATCAAGATTTCCATCAACATACTCATATCATGGCTCTAAACTCCATCCCTAAGTTCATTCATGCATGCTTTCAAAAGTTAACATATAGGGTTTATGCAATATCTCATGAAAAATATTCAATTCAATAAAAACAAGTTTATGATTATCATCAACATATGAAAATACATGTAATAGATATAATTTTCAAGAAACTAATCAAGAAAGTAATTCAAGAAACATATATGGGGACTCATGGACTCTCAACTCATCTATGACCATCTATGACGCACATGGGAGAATAATCTCATGCTTTCGTTTATCCTTACATACCTGGAATAAAGGTAGACAATTAATTTGGCATGAATTCGACTTGAAATCTTCAACTCTTCACTCTTATCTCTTTTCTTTTAGCCCTAGGTCTTTTTCAGAGATTTAGAATGGCCTAACAATGGATTATAAACCCATTTTACACTTAAAATGACCTATTTTGATCATATATTAAGGTTAAAAGGGGTTTGGGAAGGTCTAGGATGCCCCTCATGAAGTTCGAAGAATAGTCAATTTTGAGATGCGGGGTCCGCGACCTGGACTGCACATTCGTTTGGTATTTTGTCATCAAAAACTCTCTGAATGAACTTTCTAAGTATTGGTCCACAATGGTTATGCATCGCGGTCCAATCGTGCACCCTCACTAGTTCGTATTTTATTACAAAAAATTATTGTTTGACCTGATTGCTCTAAAATAGGGTTGAGACTATTTCCCCAACCAATTTTTCATGTTGATCTCAAATCCAATCTTGAATTTCCCATTGGAGCTTAGGAAGACGTGTTATGCGCTGATTTGTGGGGGTATTTCAGTAATTTCATGGGGTGTTACATTATCTCATCCTTGGGATCATTCGTCCTCGAATGATGAGTAAGGGCGGATATGAAGGCACGAATAGAGTCAGAATTCATCTTGACACTCCTATCAGTCAATTAGACTTTTGACTCCTCATCACTATCAACAATCTCTATTCCGACACATGAATTGACAATAAACTCAAGGGAAGACAATCAATTAAGAAAATGATAAGAACATTTCTTTTAACACTCTCATCATCAAGCATGAATGGAACGTCACAACTCAGTCAATTTGAAACATTTAAACACTTCGACAATCAGCCTTCTGAACTCAAGAAAGAAGCCATCAACTCTAATGGAGAATGGGATCATTGATACATATGACTCTATATACAACTCTCAAGCTTAGCACCTCATCTCAATTTCTCCCTTCCATAACACTCTACTCCATCCATCAACTTAAGCTCATTACTCCTATTCAACTCTTTCCCTAACAATATACTCTTATTCCATTCAACCCTACTTCTGAGCCTTAAGGTACTACCCTTATGAAGCTCATTAATGTAGTTTTTTGGGTCCTCATTAGGTGTAGACCCTATGAACTCGGTGGGTTTATCCTCAAGAATTCACAGATCCTAGATGTAGTTGGAGTACCTTGTATACCTACTCCTTGTCTAGTAAGAGGTGCTGTCACAGCCTGGGCTAAAGTCTGGATAGCCTAGCAAAGCTTAGCATTTGAGACTTTAACTTGTGGGGGCTGCTCCGCAGGGATAGCTAAGCCTATGGATTTGACATGATCCTGAGGCTTAGGTTGGTTAGTGTTCTATCTAGCAGGATGCCCTGTTCCCCTAATCACTCTTCTTAGAGGCATAGTCAAAACTCTGCAACAAATAAAGCAGGAATTATAAGAGAGCTTCCATCCATTGAGTTTAACTCTATCACACAAATTGGAATAAGAAAGATGTGTAACAATTCCTAATGTCCTATGGCCTTCTGCTTATAAAATGTAGTGCACAACAAACCCATAAAGAAGACTATACTGGACATGACTTTATAGACTCCCTACGACACTTGAACTCGTGCTCTGAAACCATATTTGGCATACCCTCGGAGGGTACCCTAGATGTAACCGGCACTTAGAGACTATTAATAGTTCCCAAGCAAACCACTTGGCCTCATCACATCCATTCAATCAATAGACTCTACTAATAAGTGGAAGATATAAGGAAGTAAATGAGCATATCACATCTAGTCTCAAAATAATATTATAATTGAAAGGATAGTAAAAGAAACTAGCACAACAAGTCTTGACATCAATATTTGACTCTAGTCTATGAAGCCTCTATCACCATCATGTGGTGCCAATGACTGACCCATGACTACCTCAATCAAAATAAAGCTAATAGGTAGCTAACTTTAAAGAAAGGTGTAATAAATATAATGAATCCTCCAATGTAGGGGAGGCTCACCAATCAGCTGAATGTCTCAAATCCTCAATGATGCACCTATTGACGATCTCCAAATCTTGTACCTAAATCATGAAATGATGAAGTCGCAAAGGGGGACTTCAGTACGTTGAATGTACTAGTATGTAAAATAGCTGAATGAAACTGAAATAGGTAGAATAAATGTAGAAATAATGTCCCAGAGGGGGACGTCAGTACATGAAAAGTACTGGTATGTAAAATAGCTGAATGAAACCAAAATAGATAGAATAATATAGAAACAACAATCAACATCAAGGATAGTAAAAATCATCATGTCAAATATCTATCTAAAGCAAGAATAAAGAGTAAACAAGTGACCCGTCAACCAATCAACTCATCAATCAAATCAGACTCATCTCAGAGGAACTCACTTCAAAGAAACTCAACTCAACTCATCTCATCATATCTCATCTCTTATCATCTCAACTTGGATTACTCAGTTTGGGAACATTCTAGGAGTTCCTCTTAATTAACAACAACCACTTATGAGCCAGGGGTTGTACAATAATCCCGCTAATGTTGCCAAAGTCGCTCCGTACTTGCCAAGTAATGAATGAATATGATCCACAAGGAATCTAGAAGATCAACTTATCAAGTCTTATTATTTTATGACAATAAGGTGAGTACCTGTCCGACTTTAACAGACTTAATCCATGGAACGAGAACTTGTTTGACTTTAATAGACTTATCCCTCGAGTGAGAACTTGTCTGACTCTTATGAACTTAGCCATCTAGATAGGGACTTTTCTAACTATAATGGACTTAGTTCACTCCTATGCTTGGCAACATAGTTTGGTCTTGATATACTCTTATGAACTTAGCCATCTAGATAGGGACTTTTCTAACTATAATGGACTTAGTTCACTCCTATGCTTGGCAACATAGTTAATGAGTGCAACTTGGACTTGCTCTTGCTCTTACTTATTTTGGAGCTCAATACTCCTCCCAAGACTCAATGCTCATAAGGCTCCCCATCCAATTTCAATTATCTCAAATCAGCCTCGTAGAGACTCTTAATATCTCATTAACTCAAACTCTACATCCTCTATTGATTTCAAGGACTTTAACCCATCTTAATTAACTTAATTCTCATTTAAGAACTCAAAGACTCACATCACCATTCAGAAGAAGTTATAAAGACAAGACTCGACAACTCAATTATAAAGACTCATAGGATCATCAAGCTCATCTAACTCAACCTCATACTTACATAAAGATTTCCATAAACATAATCACGTCAAGGCTATAGACTTCATCCCTAGGTTTATTCCTTGATGCTTTCAAAAGTTAACATATAAAGTTTATAAATATCTTATAAAAATTATTCAATTCCAGAAAAACAAGTTAATGATGATCATCAACATATGAAAATACATGTAATAGATATAATTTTCAAGAAAATAATCAAGAAAGTATTTCAAGAAATATATATG
>DF360126.1:98494-118182 GCA_000787875.1 Solanum virginianum | reverse complement strand
GGGGCATATGGGAGAACAATCCCATGTTTTCATTTATCATTGCATACCTGGAATGATGGTAGACAATCAATTTGGCATGAATTGAACTTGAAATCTTTAACTCCTCGCTCTTCTCTCTTCCCTAGGTCCTTTTCAGAATTTAGAACGGCCTAAGAATGGGTTATAAACCCTTTTTAAGCTTAAAATGACCTATTCTGGTCATATATTAAGGCTAGGAGGGATTTGAAAAGGTCTAGGATGCCCCTCACAAAGTTTGAAAAAAAGTTACTTTTTGTATTTTTCATCAAAAACTCTTCGACTGAACTTTTTAAGTGTTGGTCCGCGATGGTGGCGCGTTGTAGTCCTATCACACACCCTCAGTAGTTCTTATTTTATTATGAAAATTTATTTTTCAACCTGATCGCAAATCTGGTCTCAAATTTCCCATCAAAGCTTGGGAAGATGCATTACGCACATGATTCCATTCTACAGGTATTTTACTAATTTCATGGGGTGTTACATATCATTTCAAAAATGCATGATATCCATTTTCTCAGATATAGTGGGGAGTATTATTGAGGTATTCATGGATGATTTTAGTGTGGTTGGTCAGTCATTTGAAGACTGTCTATTACATTTCCATTATGTTCTACAGAAATGTATCGAAATCCACCTAGTGTTGAATTGGGAGAACTGTCACTTCATGGTCAAAGAAGGTATCATACTGGGTCATAGAATTTTGGATTAAGGCATTGAGGTTGATAAAGCAAAAATTGAAGTGATTGAGAAACTTCCACCACCGATTTTAGTAAAAGGTGTTAGGAGCTTCTTGGGCCATGTAAGATTCTACCGATGCTTCATAAAAGACACCTCCAAGATTTCGCATCCTTTGTCCAAACTATTGGAGAAAGAACCAAATTGTGTTTGATGATATAGGTATACAAGCTTTTGAAAAATTAAAGAGGAGTTTGACTTCAACACCTATTATTACGGCACCAGATTGGTCATAGCACTTTGAACTAATATGTGATGCTAGTGGGGTTGCATTAGGTGTGGTTCTGGGATAGCGCAAGGAAAAAGTTCTACATACTATCTACTATGTGAGCAAAGCAATGAATATAGCCCAGAAAACTATACTGTCACGAAATAGGAGTTGCTTGCACTGGTCTTTGTATTCGAGAAAAATTGATCATACTTGTTGGGAGACAACAAGATAGTGCACATAGACAACATAATGCTAAAGTGTTTAATGTCCAAAAAGGATGCAAAACCAAGACTGATCTGATGGGTGCTTCTATTGCAAGAATTCAACTTTGATATGATTGATAGGAAGGGGTCAAAGAATTAAGTCACCGACCACCTTTCTAGATTAGAGGATGAGGCTATGGTGTAGTTTGATGATGGTCTTGATATTGATATTTCCTTCCCTGATAAAAGAGCCTTAGCAGCTTCACATGAATACCTTGGTTCACAGATTATGCCAACTACCTGATATGCGATATTGTACTGCCTAACTTGAATACCCATCAACATCGTAGGTTCATACACGATGTAAAACAATTCTTTTGGGATGAGCCGTACTTGTTTGTATGTGCTGATAGAATTATCCGTAGATGTGTTCCAGAGGTGTAAATGATACAGATTCTCAAAGCTTGTTACTCCTACTTAGTTGTTGGCCATCATAGTAGAGCTCGTACGATTTATAATGTGTTACATTGTGGATATTATTTGCCTTCTATACATCAAGTTGTGCATTATTATGTCATGTCTTGTGACAAATATCAAAGAGAGAGTGGAGTATTACGGAGGCAAGTTCTTCTACTTAATCTTATTTTGGTGATCGAGTTGTTTGATGTCTGGGGAATTGACTTCATAGGTCCCTTTGTTAGCTCTCACGGGAATAGGTATATCCTAATTGCTATAAACTATGTCTCTAAATAGATGGAGGCCATCACTTTTCCAAATAATAAGGGTAAGAGTGTCAAGAGTTTTCTTTAAAGAAACATCTTTTCAAGGTTCGGAACACCTCGAGCAAGTATCAGTGATGGAGGTTCTCATTTTTGTAATAGGCTTTTCAAAGCTCTCCTTGAGAAATATGGTATGAAGCATTGTGTGGCGACACCTTATCATCCCCAACCTATTGGGCAGGTAGAAGTATCGAACAGAGAAATTAAGCAAATCTTGTCCAAGACTATGAATGTGAATCGCACCGATTGATCTCAAAAGTTAGATGATGCATTGTGGGCCTACCATATCACATTCAAAACACTAATTGGTATGTCCCCATACCAACTGGTATTTGGAAAGGCTTGCCACTTGCCAGTTGAACTTGCATAAAAAAATATGGGCATTAAAGAAGCTGAACCTAGATTGGAATGAAGCAACAACATCTTGGCTAATGCAAATTAATGAGCTTAATGAGTTCCGACTGAGAGCGTATGAGAGCTCTGCGTTGTACAAACAAAGAAAAGGTTCAGCATGTCCATAGAATTGAGAACCATTAATTTGCACCAGGGGACATGGTGTTGCTTTGCAACTCTAGGTTGAAGTGGTTTCCTGGGAAACTCAGATCTAAGTGGATGGGTCCCTTCCAAGTAACATGAGTCTTCAGTTATGGTGCCATTGAGTTAGAAAGTCAAGATGGAAAATCATCAAGGTCAATGGTCAAAGAGTCAACCTCTACATGGGAGACATGGAGAAGATTAAGACTGTGGAAGAATGGGATCTTGAGGAGGCATAAGTATTCAACCTTGTCTCATCGTGCCGTGACACTAAATCAGGCCCTACTTGAGAGGCAACCCAAGGTATACCCCTTGTTTTCACTTTTGTTATCTACTTTAAGGATAAAGTATCATCTTTTTGGTGGGGTATGGGAAGTTATGGACAAAAGTGAAGTCTGAGTAGCCTTTAGTCCATAACTATCCTATTTTTGATCCCAAGGTGTTTTTGCCATATTTCTTTTTCCTTGTGAATAAGTTTATTTTCTGTTGAACTAGCATATTTAGGGTTGTAGATAATTTGTAGATATATAATGATTATTACTTATGGCATGTATATAATCTTGAATGGTTTTATGAATGTTTTGAAAAATGGGCACCCTCAAAATTTTTGGGATTGTTGGTTACTATTGCAATCTTGCATGTGATTGGTTTGGGAATGTTTGTTCTAATGAAGGAAAGGCAAATTGATGCTTGAAGCATGACCTGTGAATCTATGATTGATTGTGTAGGCTATGCCATGAGTGTGTGAGAAATGTTTTATCATATTCATGTATTGCATACTGATTCAGAACTTGCCTTGTTACTCTGAGATTGGATTGGAGATCTTAGTTTATTAGGAAAGGATCTTAGGCCATTGTTCTTTAGGTTAGTCCACTTTTTCCAAAATTACCTGCCAAATGTAGAAGTTTACCCCTTGTTCCAAATTTTTGGACCTTACATGTCCCTTTTCTTTCTTGATACCTGACTAGCTTAACCTTATTTAGTGATATACCTTGATATTGGCCCTGGTTTATCCTTTAGCATGTGAACATTGATTGAGGCAAAAAGTCTAAGTTGAGAGTCGCTAAAAAAAGTGGCCCTAGTTTAGAGAATGGATATTATGTACTTCACCTCAGGCCAAAAGCCTAATTTGAGAGTGGCCTATATTATGTTAAAGCAACAAAAATGAGGTGATTAGTAGGGGGAAAAGAAAGAACAGAAAATCATATGCCAGGTGAGAGAAAAAGGAAAAAAAAGTGCCTTGAAATGAAAAGAATAGCAAAATGAGTTAAAAAATGAGGCACAATAGAAAAAGAAAAAGAAAAAGAAAGCACCTGGAGAAGCTTAAAAATGAATAATGAGGGAGGTCAAAATGAAAATGGCTGAGTTATCAAGCTAAAAGTGTTGAAAAACATCGTTCAAGGATGGCTTTTAGTCACTAATTTCCCAAAGTACCTTACCAAAGCCCCATGAGCCTACATTATAACCCTAAAAAATCCTAGACTGATTTTAATCCAACTAGTCAACAATTAGGAGTATCAATATATGGGCAAGCCTATGGTGTTGGTTGTCATGCATGAATCTCATTTGTGAGAGCTAAGATGCTTGCATAGTCCTTGATCTTTGATTGCTTTTTGAGTGAAATAGAGGGACTTTTTTTCTATAAGGGCATTTGCATGACATGATTAGCATATGGCATGTTCGGTGATTGTGAATTATGGATACTCCTTTGCTTGTCATAGTTGGATTGTCAGATGCATCATTATGTCTTGGTTTGCTTGGTGGCTATTCAATCAGGTTTTAAAAATAAGAGTTGGGTACCTGAGTTCCAATTAAGTGATGTATATATCATAGGGATAGATGCTATGTATTTCTTATTGTCTACTTAGATCAAGTCATCGCTTGAGGACAAGAAACAATTCTAACTTGAGGGTGTTGATGTGCTATCAAATTACAACACATTTGATGCCTAAAACATAGGATTTTGCATGTTCTTAATGCAATTTTTTATGGTTTTTATGTGTTGTTGTGTTATTCTTGCAGAAAATACAGATAAGCATGATTTTGGGAGAAAATTGCAGATTTTGATGAAGTTTAAGACATACGAGCCACTCTACCAGTGGTAGCCCAAGCAACGGGTGGTATGTGCCCTCGTAGCCAGAAACAGTGTTAAAAAATTAGGAATTTGCAAAGTGAAGATCAGCTATGCAAGGCTAACCTATGAGTAGTAAGTCTCACTATGACTCGTAGGAGGGGGTCTGATAGCCAGGAATAGTGTTGCCAATATTTGGACAAAGAAATGCGACTAAAGACTATGAGAAGACTATAAGTCATAAAGCAGACCACGACCCGTAGGAATAGATCATAGCAGTCAAGTCTGAAAATGTTAAGTGCTGACTATGAAAGCCCGATTTAATTTGTAGGTCACCTTAGTCGTACCTGCGAACCATATCTCCTGCCAGCTATTTTTTCTATTTTATTTTTAGGGTCTTTTTGTAAATAGTATAAAAAGTTAATGATAGGGTTTTTGAAAAGAGAGACTTGTCACTTTTACATATTCTACAACTTTGAATATTTTCAGAGAGCATTTTTCTTAGGGTTTAGGGTAGATTTTAGGATTTTAATTTAAAAACCCATTTTGGGGGATTTGAAATCACTTGTACTCAAATTCCATTGTTGCGAGCTTGTGGTTTCAATATCAAGGTGGTTTTGCACTTCATTGTTCTTGGGTAATCTCTAAACCATGTTTATTATACTCATTTTTTGTGATTTTGCACTATCCATGAGTGGCTAATCACCCACAACTTGGGGTTGTAGGAACCATGAGGAGTTAACTTGAAATAACCCAGATTTTGTGCATCTTTTTGATTGGGTATTTGCATGTATTGTCTATTTCCTTTTACTTTGAATGTTGTTTGGTGGTGGCCAACACCAAACTCCATGTACTATCATGATGCTGACCAAGGTATTGATGAATAGCAAAAGGGAAGTAGATGACAGGATTCAATTGATGTTTTCTCATCCAATCAAACAAAACCTGACAAAGGGGAGGTTGACTGGGACAATGGGTGAGGGTTAGTTTGCACACCATGGTTGTCGACCAAGCGCCATGGTGAAATTCGGTGTTCACCTTCACTAGAGAGTTGGAAGAACCTAAGTTACCATCCTACATGCAATATCTCAATTAGAGTTATGTTATCTGGGGTATTCGAGTTAACGAATTATGGGGAAAACAATTCCCAAGTTGTCCCTCAATTGATTGTCTCTTTTCATTAGTAGTGTAGTGTTTCTATTTTCTTTCATTTTAAATAGCAACCCCCCCATTTTAGAGAAATAGTTGATTGATGTGTGAAACAATTGTTAATGAGTCAATATGGTCAATGCCGTATTCCTTGTGGATTCGACCCTAAACTCCGGTTAGGTTTTGACTTGATAGGGACCGCTCTACTATTGGAGTGTGACATTAGATGGGGGCTCAACACAAGGTGTCCTTATTTAAAGTCTTTAGCCTCTAAACTATGTGCCACCATAGGATTATATATTTACCCTTGCTATACTAGTGGATCCATCTAATGCATATTATCATGATTTATCATGTTTGGTTTGCCTTAGCAAGTAGACCACACTTCGCCGGGGGGTATCATGCCCGATCACTAGCTGGGGGGTGTCATGCCATAGATTCCAAATTATAACTGCTTGGTCTAGTTCGGTTAAGGTCTCTTCACACATATGTACGATATATTATGTAAGTTAAATATTTTACACGCATGTTCTATTACAAGCATAGATCATGCATGTCATGTTGAGATTATATATATCCATTGATTATGATTAAGAATTTTGAATATATTGGCTTAAGTCATTGTTGCATTGCATCCCGCATACTTAGTACATTCAAATGTACCAACACATACTCTATGCCTATATGATATCGCCACGTAGGAACCGAAGCTCCTTTTAATACGATTTGGGAATGTCTTGAACGATATGAGGGTGAAATAAGGCTAAGTATAGGTATTTTCACGTATAAGAAGGTTTAGGGCCAAGACCCAAAAGCCTTGGACCGACTCAACAAAATTGGGCATTTTTAACACTGAGGTGCGCCCTAGCGCGTCGCGCCTGGGGCGTGAAAACCTCACTGTTTTTTGCCACTTTGAAATTTCAAAATTCTCTACGGTTGCTCTAAAATTGGGGTTAAATCCATTTCCCACTCAATTTTGCCCCCTAAATAAAATTATAAAGTCGAATTTTCAAAATCATGCATAGATTTTCAAAATTATGCACGGATTTTGATATATATATAGAAATTATGATTCCGGGTACTTCTAAGGAACATTTTTGAGCAGTTTTTGGAGTCGTTTCAATATCTCCCCTTGAATCATTCATCCCCAAATGTCAAAGAAATGCATATGAGAAAGTTAATCATGGAGAAATAAGCCCTAACAAGAATGCGACAACACACTTAAAACACCATTTTTCAAAATCTCAACACAAGTGTAAAATCACCATGAACCTTGTCAATATAAGCATAAATGCATGCAAATGACTTAGGGGCTGGAATATGAGATTTGGATCCATTAAAGAAAAAGGACTTAACATGTTATCATAGTCTTGAATAGAATGAAAGAGGTATGGGTATTGCTTTTCCATGCCTGCTCCGGCTCCTCGAGAGACACTTTCAACTTGTTGATTCTTCCAACAAGGGCCTTGATAAGCACAACACCTTTACAAATCAACCCTTACTCATATCCACCCAACTTCTCCTCTAGACCTTCTCATAATTTAACTTATCCTTAACAATGTCCACGACCCTAAAGAGTCCTATAATACTTGATCACCAACACATCTCCTCAACCTAGACGCATGGAGAACCGGACGAATCATATCTATATTCATAGGCAATTCCTCTTCGTATGCAACCTGACTAATCTTCCCCCACACTCTATGAAGACTGACAAACCATAACTGAATTCTCTCCTATCAAGACAATCCACACTTTTATGAGTGAAGCCTTCAAATAGACCCAACTCCCAACTTTGAATTCAAGCTCTCTCCTCGTCACATCGGTTCAGACTCATCAAAGCCCTCCTCTAGTAATCAGTAGGACTTTTGATGACCTTGGGCTTTTTCTGACCTTCCTCTAATAATTCTTACCTTAGCAAGTGCCTCCATAACTAGATTCAGACTCATCAAAGCCACCTCTCCTACCTCAACCACTCAACTGGTGATTTACAATGTCTATAATATAGAGCCTAAAAAAGAGCCATACTAATACTAAATGATAGCTATTGTTATATGAAAACTTAATCAATGGAAGATGATCTCCCAACTACCCTTAATCTTTAATACACAAACCCTAAGCATGTCCTCAAGTGTTTGGATAGTTCTTTCGGCTTGGTCATCCGTTTTAGGGTGAAAGGCCATACTAATCTTATCCTTTGTACCAAGACTACTTAGAAAGGAATTCCCAAAAAAGTGTGAAGTAAATTGAGCATCATGACCCAATATGATGGGCAAAAGAACCCCATACAACCTCACCAAGTCATGAATGTACAATGTATAATAATCTTCAGCCCCATTTGTAGTCTTAACCGGTAGAAAGTGAGCCAATTTTATCATCCTATCAACCAGAATCCAAATGGAATCAAAACACTTTCTAGTCTTGGGCAACCCAACCACAAAATCCATATTAATATCTTCCGATTTCCAAATAAGAATCTCTATGTCTTGGGTTAGGCCACCTGACCTTTGATGCTCGGCTTTGACTTATTAGAAACTATGACAACTGGAAACATGTTTGGCAATGTCCCTCTTCATACCTCCCCACTAATACACCTCTCTCAAATCTCTACATATCTTAGTAGAACCAGCGCAAATAGAATAGGAAGAACAATGAACCTCATCAAGAATCTTTTCTCTCAAGCCATCAACACAAGGCACACATAACCTTCCTTGGTATCTAAGGGTACCATCTCCCCCATTGGGAGAAAACCTCTACTTTACCAATGCCATCATTTCCAACAAAGCGGGGTCAAGATCTTGCTTAGCTTTCACCTCCTCAGGCAATGAAGATTTAAAGCCATCAACAACAACACCACCACCATTATCAACCTCTTCCAACCTAACTCCTAATCTAGCTAACCGATGAACTCTCCTAGCCACCCCTTGGACATCATCATCAACATGAGATAGGCTACCTATAGACATCCTATCAAAGCATCTGCCACCATATTTGCCTTACCGGGATGATAATGCACATTCATATCGTAGTCCTTAAGAAGTTCTAACCACCTTCTTTGTCTCAAGCTAGGATCCTTTAGGTGAACACCTATTGGAGACTCTTGTGATTGGTAACATATCAACATGCACCCTATACAAATATTAACGTCAAATTTTTTGAGGCAAATACCACAGCAGCAAACTCAAGGTCGTAGATAGAATAATCCTTCTCATATATCTCAAATTTTCTAAAACCATAGGCTATCACCTTACCATATTGCATCAACACAAAACCCAAACCAACCAGGGAAGCATCACAATACACAACAAACCACTCTAGCCCTTCCGGTAGTGGTAATATATGAGCGGACACAAGCTTATATTTCAAGGTTTGGAAGCTCCTTTCACACTCATTGCTCCATACAAACTAAGAATTCTTTTGAGTCAATTTAGTCATGGGAGAAGCAATAGAAGAGAACTCATTCACAAATCTTTGATAGTAACCCGCTAAGCCCAAGAAGATGCTAATATCTGATGGGGTCAATGGTCTAGGCTAATTTCTAATCACATCTGTCTTTTTAGGATTCACTTTAGTGCCATTCTCCGACACCATATGACCTAGAAAGGAAACTTCTTTCAACAAAAATTAACACCCCTCATACTTAGCATATAACTTCTCTTTCCCCAAGATTTGCAACACTACCCCAAATGGTTCATAAGCTCCAAATAAATCAATACTTTATCACTAGAGACCACTAAAAAATTAAGAAGCTAGGGATTAAAGACCCTATTCATGAGACCTATAGACATAACCGGTGCATAAGTCAAACCAAAAGGCATCACCCCAAATTCAAAATATCAGAAAGGACATGCATAACTCATCGATACCCAAAAATAACTTAATAGACGTGACTTAGATCCAACATCCCTAATTCTTACAAGATGATAAATGCAACCCTTAGAGATCAATTGTACCTTAAGGCAAGAAATGGACTTACCCCCTCCACATACATATTAGAGGCCCCCACTCAAAGACGAGTTTATTAGGAATTAGAATCTAAATCTATGGGCCCTACAAAAATGGGAGACACAATAAACATGCAACTAATCCACCCCAAGTATGACATCAAAATCCACCATATCAAACCCAACAAGTCACAAGGCAAGACCTAATGCAATATGAAAATAGAAGGACACCTATGAACTTTCTAACAACAATAGATTCAACAAATGAGAGGGTAGACTTCAAACATTCAGACAACAACCCAAGCACACTTCAAGCCCACTAGCAATAAGGAAGAATAAAGAAAGAGATAGTGGTACCTGGGCCTACCAAGGGATACATATCAGTACCAAAAGAAATTTCAACATACCGGTAGCAATGTCGGGCATCTCATCCCCTCCTTCACCCCTTGATCAATCTGACCACTTTGCCCTTATGGTTCACCATCCGTATCTTTGTTGTCAGCATATGGACATTCCAGAATTTTGTGGCCCATCTTACCACACCCAAAGCATGTACCCGTGTTGCCCCAACATACACTACTATGATTCCTCCCATATTGTTGGGCATCCAAGATGAGTCACCCCATCATCACCCCTTTAATCTTATTATGTTTACGAGGGCAATCCCTCCTCTTATGCTCCTCTTTACCATAACTGAAACAAGCATTGGTGTCCCTCAAACATAGGCCTCTATGCACCTTTCCATATGTTGGCCAAATAACATCACCTCTATCCTTGAGACTTTTGAACTTTCCTTCAAAATGGCCCCTGTTGGACTCACTGCCCCTTCTCTTACCATTTGAAGTCTCAGGAGCACTCACATTTTGACTGAGGTGAGTCATCAATTTTGTCACCACTTTAGCCAATACCCATAAAGCATTGTGAACCTCCACATTCGATATATTATCGTCCTGAGTAGCTTGAGGCATATACTAAAATGTAACAGTTATGGATTAGCAATAAGCCGTAGGGGACCTAACTCTATCATATGATATAGATCATAAAGAAGTGAAACATTTCCTAGAATGCCTTATAGCCTCCAATTCATATTCGTGGCATGCTTTACAACCATAAATAAGACTCTAATCGACACAATGTGTTAGACGCCGAGGACCTAACAACCTAGTGCTATGATACCAAGTTTGTCATGACCCAAGCATAGGACCTAGATGTCACACAGCACATATGGAACTCGAAGTAACCCTTAGCAAGTCTCTTAACATATCATTATATATCATTGGCCGCGGAAGCAAGCAACTGACATAATAGATTAGAAAATAAGGGTAAAAATGGACTAAGGGAAACATCATAACATAAATATCAAGAACAAGAGAATCAACAAATAAAATAAACTGATTTAAAAGTAGTTTATTTGCTAGAAGTCTCCACCAAATTATAAGTGTGGATTCAATTCTCTGAGTTCTATTTTCCTCCCATAATAGCCCTTCTGCATGAGTAGCTAGAATAAAAGAAGAGAAGTATTTATAGTACAATCCTTCTAAGATAAGGGCGGGGACCAAGACAAGCAACCGGACTCACTCTCATAGTCAAAGTATACAATAAAGAAAGATTCTTAGAACATAGCATGAGATCACAAACATCATCCTCGGAATGGAGGACTCACCAACAGGCTTGGGAGAAATTGTACTAGCCATGTGGAGGAGGATGCTCAGGTGGGGCTTTGGTTCCTACATGGTGACATCATATAGGCAGAGAGTATGCGTTAGTATATTTGAATGTACTAAGTATGTAGAATACAATGCAACAAGAGAGAAGTAACATAATTAAAATGTATAAGCATAGACAAAGAGTAGCATATAACAATATGGCATGTATGAGTGATACTTGAAGTAAAATCATACTTATATAAAACATAATACATGTATAAGGAGTGACCATTTTAGTGATTATCCAAGGCCTACCACTCCCTTGGAGAGGTAAAAAAGTTACGAACCCCTCAATCGATCGATAAGGTACAAACTCCTTAATATGATTTTTGAGGTACAAACCCCTCAAAAACGTTGATGAGGTATAAACCCCCCAACAAGGTTATCAAAACACCCCAACATATTTGATGAGGAATGAACCCCCCAACATGGTTGATAGAGTACAAACTCCCCAACATGGTTATCAAGTTACAAACCCCTTGACATGGCTGCACGGGCCTACCACCACCCAAGCAAGGTGATCGAGGTACAAACCCCTCAACAAGGTTACCCAGGCCTACAACCCCCCGAGTGAGACTTGGTCAATTCCCAACACTATAGAGATAATGTCATATACGTATATTTCTTTCATCATCATAAAGCCATACAACTCATAAGACATGTATTAGACCTTCAATTCCTCAAGAAATCATAGCCGAACATTTGTTCAGTGTGTTGTGCTAGTGTAAAATCATGCATTTCAAGAGTGAAAAAATGCTAGAAAATCCAATGGAAAACCATCAATAGATACTTGGTAACACACTCAAGCAATATACATCAAAACCCTTTATCGAATCTCATAATAGATCTTAGATTTATAGCTCAAAACATGCTAAAATAGTTAAAATTTCATGAAGCCCCAACCTAGTGTGCAGTAAAATTCATATTAGATAAGACCCATAAGTAAATCAACTTTAAATCATGCAATTTTTAAGTAAAGAAAGCTTGGGTATCATGGGTGAAAGGAACCAATGGAAGAAACCCACATACCTTATCTTTAGAGAATGCTTGAAAAAGATTGGAGATGAAGACTTGAAGCTTGAATGAAAACCATAAGATCTGGATGCATTTTGGGTCTTGAAATTTGGAGATGAAATATTGTCTAAGTGTTTGAGAGAGTATTTGGGAATGTCTTGAATGATATGAGGGTGAAATAAGGCTAAGTATACATATTTTTATGTATGGAGAGGTTTAGGCCCAAGACCCAAAAGCCTTGGGATAACTCAACAAAATTGGGCATTTTTAACACTGAGGCGTGCCCCTAGCGCGTCGCGCCTGGGGTACGAAAATGTCACTATTTTTTGCCACTTTGAAATTTCAAAATTTGCTACGGTTGTCCCAAAATTGGGGTTAGACCTATTTTTCACACAATTTATCCCCCCGACAAGAATATGAAGTTGGATTTTTGAAAGCACGCACGAATTTTGACATATATGGAAATTATGATTTTGGGCACTTCTAAGGCACATTTTCAAGCACTTTTTGGGGTCACTCCATTGAGACTCTTTCTTATGTTGAATACTTATTATTATGAGAGTGAGCCTAGGGAGTGTCTTGGCCCTTGCTTCATTCTAAAGTAGAGATGTTGTTTGATTCTATGTTGTATATGTTATGAGCTTGACTCTTTATGCTCTTATGATTATCAAAGACTTTCCTTAGTCCCGTTTCCTTTTATCATTAATTGTCTCTTATTATGATTTTGTTTTTCTTCTACAATCAAGAATGTGTGCATGTTAGAATCAAGAGTCTTGCTTGGGTTGTATTTGGACTTCTCATTCAATGTGTCACATCTAGGCCCTAGGCTTGTGTCATGACAGGATGATATCTCAAGTGTCAATATTGAAGAACATCATGAAAGGGAGGAACTCAAGAAAAAGGCAGTTATATGAAGTTGATGAATACAGGGCTGATCATCAACTAAAATTTGAAAAAAATTATCTGGACACACATACATATCTAATATGGATGTTTGAGTCTCAATCAAGGAACCTCTACAAATCCTTGATTGAAAGAAACTCCCTTGATTTTTTTTTGGAAGAGGCAAATGACTATCTCTCAAAAGGCCATTAAAATAAGCCTCCACACCATAGTTGTAGAACACACACTTTTCTTGAAACTTCTATTGTTATTATCTTTCCACTTACGAAAACCTTGTACTCATCAAGTGAACAATTTTAAAGGAAAAGTGAAAGAGTATATCTTATAATAGCTGTACAGGTAGAGGTGTGTCAAGAAAATTCTAATCTACGCATCAAACAAGTGTAAAATTCTAAACTATGTATCAGATATGTTGATTGTGTAAAATTCTATATGCATCAAAACCCTCATAAAAGCTCTAAAGGAAACCCTTGTAACCCAATGGTACTAGAATAGGTACCACACCGGTGATCTGAACTAGTACAAAACTCTCTATCCTTTTTATTTGTGCCATTATCTTTATTATTGTTATTTGGGGACTAACTTGTAGGTGAGTTGACTATTCTGCTGGGTGAGTTGACTAACAAAAATTTCAAATTCACCCTCTCCCTTTTGATTATCAATATGTATTAGAGAAAGTATCACTAAATGAAGTGTTAAGCCACACCTGAGAAAAGATCAGATGATAAACTATCATATTCTTGGTGCTATTTTTCAAGTTGGTCACTCCTCAAATCATTCTCCATACTTCAATGGGCAACACTATTATCATTGGAAAGAAAGATTCATAATCTTCATGTAATCTATGGAATTTCAATCTTGGGCAGTAATTAAGAAATGTCCTAGCTTATTCTTGGTATCATAGAAATGGAAACTATTGGAATATCAGTTGACTTAGAATCTTTTGAATAGAGCTATCAACCTTCTATAATGTGCAGTTAGTAGATGTAAATACAATAATACATCAACATGTAAAACTGGAAAGGAAACATGGGAAGAGCTTGAATTTACTTATCAAGGAATTAGCAAATTGAAAGATGGTCAAATATGATCTCTGGTGAACGAATATGAACTGTTCAAAATTACAGATGATGAAAATGTTGAAATCATTTTCTCAAGGTTCAGCAAAATTATAGGTGAAATGATATCACTCAGAATGATCTATTGCAATATATTACATTTAATAAAACTTATCAGGAGTCTGCAAAAGTCTGAGAAATAAAGACAACAATTTTGTACGATAGCAATCTCTAAAACATGACCTACTATGATCTTCATAGAAATCTTGTGGCATATGAGTAAAATCATATTAATAGGTACACGAGAGAAGAAAAAGAAGAAATCCTTTGCATTCATTGCAGAGGTCCTTGATGAGGAAGAAGAATTGGATGAGTCTAAAAGTGAAGGAATGACCCTCATAACTCATGGTATAAGGGAAATGCTCAGACAGAGGAGACTACACACATAATAACATCCTAGGCACAACAAAAATCAAAGGATGATGACAGATGCTACTATTATGGTAAACCTGGACATATATGACAAAATTTTTCAAAATTGAAGAAATGAAACTATCACAGAAATAGGAAGTTTATGTCCCTTGATGTTTTGAAGAAGGATTAAAAGAAGAACATGCTGAGAGTGCCATATGTATTTCACAGAGATCGGAGAAACCAGCGAGGTAAGAACTCAAATTTGTACAAATTATTTAGATTTTGAGAGCATCATTGATATGGTAACTTGTGAATTGCAAAATTTATTGATGAATATAATAAAATATCCAATGAAAAGAAGGTCTAGCAAATTCATCTTGAAGACCACTTCGTTCAAAAAGAACTTGATGATATCAAGATGCAACTTAATAGAATAAAAAAATCACCAAGTCATAAATCAATTTGATCAAACAATCCATTTCAAAATTTCTCACCAAGATCTTCTAATGCAAATGAATAATAATTCTAAACCAACATGTTTAATTTATGGTAAAATAGGTCATAAATCCTTTTGTTGCAGAGCTACCAACTCAAAAAATGTATCCAGAGATGAAAAGTCTCTAACTCTAACCATTAAGGACATAAGACAACTTGGATACCAAAGAGAAACTGAGATTTTTGTTTTGTAAGTAGCCACAAGACAAACTTCCAAAAAAAGCATGTGAGTAATTAACAATGGATGCTCTAGACATGTGACTGATGGTGTATATGTAAGATTTAGAGATAATGCAAAAGGAGAATACTGTAAACATCAGTCAGCTGTTCGATGTTAGGTTTTACATTTTAATGTTGTAAGATACACAATAAGTAATCTGTCAAAGAACATCATTATCACTGGAGAATGAGTAAAAAACATCTATGTGCTCAATAATGAAGCTTTCATGAAGCTTTCGATCCTAAAAAAATAACAACTATTGATGGTAAAAGTGATGTTTTTTCTATTAGTGATTATTATTCTTATTTTGTTTGGGTTATTTTTCTAACCCATAAACATGAAGTTTTCATAAATTATGAAGTGTTTTATAAAAAGATTTAAAGTATAAGTTATTTTATCTCTATTGTCCACAACAATCATGGAGGAGAATTTTGGAACAAACATTTTAAAGATATTTTTAATCAAAATAGAGTAATTCAAAACTTTTCATCCCCTTGATCACCAAAGCAAAATAGAGTAGTAGAGAGGAAAAATTGATCTTGTCAGGACACTATGAGAATAATACTGCTTGATCAAAGCATTCTAGTTCACATTTAGGATGAAGTGGCAAGTACTACATGTCATATTTTAAATAGGTGAATGATGAGATCAATCTTAAAAAAGACCTCCTATGAGATATTAGCTACTTTCATCTATTTGGATGCAAATGCTTCATTCACAGCAATGATAAGAGTAATTTGTGTAAGTTTGATCTCAGAAGTAATGACGGTATATTTGTAGGTGTGCTCTATATAATCGTGCTTACAAGGTCTTTAATAAAAATACTTTGAGTGTAGAAGAATTTGTACATGTTGTTTCTTATGATACTAATACTCGAGCATAGATTACTGAAGAAAAAGTCTCTTCTTTTCCGCATAATTTCTAAACATAAGATGTTTTTTAGAATGAAGTCTCTATTGAACTGACTATTAATGACTGAATCGACTAGCTCTCAGGAAAAGGTGACCATTCCAAGAGAATGAAAACACAGTGGGAGCTATCCAAATAACTTCATAATTGGTGATCATAAAATCATCATCAAAGAAGCAAGCTTCAATTACTCGCATCTCTCATATTGAACAAAAAAAAAAAGTTAACAAAGCTTTAAAAGAAGAATCATAGATTCAATCTATTAAGGAAGAATTGGATCAACTTAAGAGAAATAAAGTTGGGTTCATGTACAAAAATAAAAAAAATGCTCAATTGTTGGAATAAAATGGGTATTTCTAAACATGTTTAATGAAAATAATTTTCAATATAGAAATATTGATACTACTCTTTTCATTTAAAAAATTGATTCAAGTACCTTTGGCTCCCTATTCATTGTGTCACTCCTAGGCCCTAGGCTTGGGTCGTGACAAACTTAGTATCAGAGCACTAGATTTGTAAATGGTCCTTAGAATTCCAGCATAGCGCGAAGAAAGGATAATTTAGAAATCTACAGGACAAAGATACAAGCCCAATCTGTGACTCAAGGTTTAGTTCACAGTCATAGAGTAGGCTAGTGGATTAGGAAGGTAGGGATCAAAATTTTTGCAAGTGTAAGTGAGGTTCTACGAGTGCAATTTACTATTTGTAAAAAGAATGATGAATCATGCTATGGGTTTGTGGAATGGTGACCTAGGTTGATCAAGTTTTGGAGTTTCTAGATTGAGAAGAACAAATAACAAGACAAGTTATTGACTCTTCTATGCATCATAATTTGGTCATAGATGGAGTCCCCTTAAATTGGAAGATTTCCTAAGTGTTGAGTTACTTAAGGATGGATTCGACGATCCATAATATGATCTATGAGCTATAACGGCATCTCGTAGATTGATTTTAAAAGACTTTACAGAAGGATTCCTTATTTCAATAGGATGAGACTCATTTCTACTATTTATGACATGAACTATGACCCATAATTAGGGGGCGTGGTTTGGGTTCAACAACTTTTTAGAAGGGACATTTTCAACTTTTCATAGTATTTTATACCTATGCTATATCATTTCAAACACCAAATAACCCCTTTCTAGCATATTACTTATCAAACTTATTTCATTTCCTTAATTCTTAAATTGACCACAGTATAGAATCTTCACAAAACACTCCCAAATTTCAGCTAAGTGCAAAAAGAAGAGGTTCAAGTTAGGGTTCCAGATTTTTCATCTTCATTCAAAGTTTCCTTCGTCAAATAATAGGAAGGTATGTGGGTTTAATTTGTGGAGTCCTTCTCTCAACAAAGCTACATTTTCTTCCTATTCAAATTAGTTCAAAGTTTATGATTATTATGGAGTCTCATGAAATGGCTTAAATCATGGATTTTATGATGCATCCTTAACTATATGAAGTATATTAGTACTATGTCATGATTTATTATGACAATTGAGTTGAAATTTATGTTTGCCCTAACTAAGGTTTTTTTTATGATTATGGTGGGTTATTTTGGGTTGTTGTAAATTATCATGGTTTGTTCATATTTATGCAAATTATACTTGAATTTCATGATTTTGAGCCTTATGCATGAATCCTTCATGTTTTGAACTAAAGCTATATGATGAAGTACCTTAAGAATGAATTAAGGGTTTCAACCTATGTTATGTAAGCTTATGAATGTTACGAATGACAAGGGCTACTAAATATGTTATGAATTTCATGGTATTTCTATGAAAACTATATAATGATTTATGAAACCCTTTTTATGAATCATTTATGATACACCCTTTTGGGAAAGAAAAATACTCGCTTGAAGGGGTTACGGATTTTATGAGCAACTCTTATTATGATGTGATTATTTTTATGTTTATACATGCATGATTATACTTATGTTTTATGTATTCCATGGGACTACACTTATCAACAAATAGGATTTAGGATGGGGAACTATCCCCAAAGTCCCTTATATAAAGCCTTACTTCTCATAACTACATGTCAATGAGGATTATGTATTAGCTAGCGGATCTTGGCAAGTAGGATACCCCTTCTCTAGTATGGAGGCAACATCAGAATTTTATGTAGTAGCTCATATGGTATTAGTGTCGGTTAAGGTCTCCTCCCACTTATGTACATGTGTTATGAAGTTATGTTCCCCTTTGGACGTTTTCTATAAGACATTGAACATTCATTGCATATTTAGCTTCTTACCTTTGATATGATTATGCATCTTGAATATATTGGCATATAATTTCCTTATTGCAATGCATCCCACATACTTAGTATATTTTATAGTACTAATGCATATTTTTCCTACATAATGTCACCATGTAGGACCCAAGACCTCCTCCTCCTCAGACTCACAGTTAATATTGGACTTGAAGACTTATGCTTGTGGTGAGACCTTTAGATTCGGGGAAAGTAGCCCATTATCTATCTAGCTTGTTATTTAAGACTTTGATATTTTTTTCTACTTCTTTTCATTATGTTGAGGGTGAGCATAGGGCATGTCTAAGGATCCTGCTCTATTTCTGTTTAGAGGTATTGTTAGATATTTTTGCTATGTATATATGGATTAGATCTTACTTCTTTATGATCATATTGATGATCATTAGTCCCTATCACTTAGTTTAGATTGGCGTTTTGATTTAATTACTGATGATGTTCTTGTGTATGCTACGAGGCTTGCTTGGAGTACCTTTGGCTCCCTATTCATTGTGTCACTCCTAGGCCCTAGGCTTGGGTCGTGACAAACTTAGTATCAGAGCACTAGATTTGTAAATGGTCCTTAGAATTCCAGCATAGCGCATCAAATAGAGTCTTGTTCATGTTTGTGAAGAGCATCACATCTGTGAATAGGAGGCTATGAGGCCTTTAGGAAATGACTCACTTCTTTCAAATTTTGCACCAAGCCATAGAACTTGTCCGAAGATTTCCTATCTCTAATGACATGTTCTTTGCATTACTAGATAATGCCACCAAGAAGAGTTCCCTCGAGGGTCCCTATTCTCGAAGAGGACCAAGCCCCTTCGAGCCTAAAAGCTCCCCAAGAGTAAGGTATTACACAGGTCAAGTACTAGAATGTCATCATATCATTGGCATAAGCCATGGCCAACCAAGTGAACAAAGGAGCCTAAGCTCCTCATTCTCCGACTCCGGCCTCAAGGGTGAGCGACTTCACTAAGATGGACCCTCTAGAGTTTTAAGTCTTTAAAGTGGAGAAAGAACCCCAAGAATTCATCTATGAAGCGTACAAGGTCCTAACTATTATGTGGTTGAGCTG